>JAMZEH010000070.1:12295000-12460000 GCA_024699665.1 Ostrea denselamellosa | reverse complement strand
GAGACATCACACTAATATAAACTCGGGAAAGGATACATCCTAAGGATAAAACGGCTGTAATGAAACTGAGGGACAGACAATACTGAAACTGAGGGACAGGCCGTATTGAAACTGAGGGACAGACAATACTGAAACTGAGGGACAGACAGTATTGAAACTGAGGGACAGACAGCATGTAACTAAGGGACAGACAATACTGAAACTGAGGGACAGACAATACTGAAACTGAGGGACAGACAGTATTGAAACTGAGGGACAGACAGCATGTAACTAAGAGACAGACAATACTGAAACTGAGGGACAGACAATACTGAAACTGAGGGACAGACAGTATTGAAACTGAGGGACAGACAGCATTGAAACTGATAAGCCCTATCCATCCAAGGATGAGTCCGTTGACAAATAGTTCACACTTATCAGGGAAACATACAAGTCAACATGCCATGAAGCTGGGAAGTATTGAAGAATGTATGACAGATTGCAGCCTCCATGGTCACAGAGTCTATTTGGAGGATGAGGTTTATGTTGCTGTCCGAAGTATAAATGACTTCCCGCCAAATGAGATACCACCAGGTCAAGTAGGAGGTGAAGAAAGATGATTACATAAAAATCTATCTGTACAGTGCACCGACCTCTCCATGTCGTCCTCCGAAGGTACGCCAGAGTGGTACCGTGGTATATGAAAGTAAACCCCAACGTTTAAAACAAGAAATACTAAAAAAAATTCTGAAGATTTCACAGTCGTTTGGGGAGCCGTTTAGTGATACCGCTGAAGAAATTTTAGAAATAAATTTCATTTTTGAAAATACTAGTAAATGAGGGTATAAACCGCACCAGTTCACGCCAGCATACCTTTTATGAAGCGTAATGAGCTTTAAGAAGTATGTCGGTGTTTATTTTTCATATTTTACTTTTATTTCTGTCAGAATCCCCAGTCGTTAAATTAGTTCTGTATTCATTTTTTATTCATTGTTTACAACTGTAGCGCGTTCTTGAGGAAATGGTTATCATTACAATTTGTAGAGATTTGGTAATATGAATACAGTAGTTAGAACACTTTGATTCTGTGCAAAATTCGGAAACCATGATAAATATCACTGAAGAAACTGTGGAATCAAGTCTGATGAATGTTGAGCTGGCTTTTCAGAGTGCTGACGACGATCGAGTGAGATGAAGAGTGTGATATACTGGTGGTGAAAACAGATGATGCATCCGAAATAGAAAATGAAAACTCTAATTGCTGTTTCCTATGAAATCGCACTGATTAGTTAGAAGAAGCAATGCCAGTGTATGGATGAACACTCTCCACACACACTTCTTACTGAATCTCGTCATGGCGTCCCTTGACCTGTTTTACTTAATCTATACATGGCGTCCTTTGACCTGATCAGTGTTAAATCCCACTCTAACACCATTTACTCTGTTGTTTGGGGTGAATACTATTGGATGATTCTCACAGGGTTTTCAATAAAAAAGACACTAGTATCATAAATAAACAACTGTTTACATGTCACTAGTGATTTGTTCTATACGTCGATGTATTATTGGTACTGTAAACTTATTGTAGATATTGAGCATCGAGGTCTTACAGTACTGTAGTTTTAATAAAAAACGACATCATTTAACGAGAACTAAATAATACTTATTGTTAGTCTGTTTATTGATGCTTTCTATCTCTTTTTTCCCCCTTATCTCCCCCCTCCCTAATTTTAAGGGCGGGGGATATGTTTTGAAGTAACATGCACGGAAACGGTGTATTGAAAGCCATTCATCTGAAGTTTGACTTTATGATAGGAACATATAACTGTTGTGTAACAACTTAATGATTAAAATTACTAAGTTGTGAATTTTGTTCATATTGGTGATTCATATTGTATTCAAACTGCACGTAGATTTTTGCCATATTAAGAATTGTTTAAGTCTCTGCTGTGTAGAGGTTCCTGTGACCAGAGTGGGGTAACAATCTGAAAAGTTTTAAATGGGAATATATAGAAATAGAGGACTATAAATTGGCAATAGCAGGTTGGGATTATAATAAGGATACAAATATGTAGAGAAATTATATTAAGGAAGCACAAGACTAGCTTGTATAAATAATATGCAAGCATTCTGGGATATACAATGTACATTTTTTAATGACGGTTATCGGCTAGCATTTGGTTATCCTTATGAGATTATATCTTTATCGGAATAATTTGATTCAGGTGAGTGTTGTGGCCCATGAACCTCTTATTTTACCCAGGTTATCGTGTCGTAGTGCAAATCTTACAGATGAACGGCTGTAAATCGACGGGTAAAGAGTTGTTTGGTACATTAAACTCTAGCTGTTGAGCATCACTGAGTTTTTCTTTCTGTGGGAGGGTAATCATTGACAACTAAAGAAAACGATTTCTTAATGTCAAATAGCTATATAGTCAAAACGTTATGCATCATCACCCGAGAATTAACTTGCGTCATTACTGATCGAAGGTTCGGTCGATATTTTTTTTATTTAGTACTGTCGGTTGCGCTATGAAATCATTTCCATAACATCTTGTACTTCGTCACTTCGTCAATCTTTTATTCGTATTTCAATGCCTTGCAATCATATATATTTGATGTTTTTGTGTTGCTGAACAATGGAATAACTTTCCATGCCCTATTTCTGCTGCTAATAGCGAAAAGTGCCAATGGCCTTGAATGTTTTCACAAATACTTATTTTTATTATCGTTTACAGAAGAATTGATTTTTTAAAAACTGTTATCATGAAAAATGTAAACTGATACTCTCTTAATACGAACAATCGAATGTGGTTTATAAATTCGAAATAAAAATGGCACGTTGCAGCAAACCTTAAAACGTTCAGTTTACAATGATATATATATATTTCTTATCAGACCAATAACTAAACAATGACGATCTTGAATATGTAGAAGTTGGGGATTTAAATGTTCGCCTGGGTAAACGGTGAGATTCAATCAGTTCTGCGCCATTTGAAATCACCAGGATGTTTAATTTCAGTATGTACACGTAATCCTTAGAACGAGGTATGTTTTCATGGAAAGAGATGGCAGCATTTCGTTCTTTTGTGCTGCTCTGGGTCTTTGTAGGAGCTAGGACCGAAAGTGAGTACTGTTTCCACTACTTATTTATATATTAATGGTCTCTAATATTTGTCTCTCCGTCTTTATTTACTTACGCAGGCTAAATATAAACTAAGCCTCTTAAGGACATACGCAACGTTTCTTGATAATACATAATTTTTCGTGAAATTTCGCGTACAATTCGGTGTATGTTACCATATCTGTTTTATAGTTAGCATATTATGATAGTTGGTTGTTGTAAGTAAAATGAAATTCAGTTCTACTGTATAAATGGGCATTACCGAAGTAAAGAAGGAGGCAAAAATCATTGGAAGAATTAGGTATCGAACCCGGGACCCTTACATTACAATTTAAGTAATCTAACCACTACCCATGCCAATGTAAAAGACTACATCACATAGTCTAAACCTATCACACAAGAACTCTTCATATCAAGGAGATGAAAATATAAGTTTAGAGAAAATGTCAGAAACTTCGCGTGTGTTCATCTTGCATGCCTCTTGTGCATGTATACATTTTTTTTTAAAAACTTTGATACATGAATAATTGTCTACATACATCTATGAGGAACTGATGGTAAAGATTAGTTGATCACATGATTATGTAATGTATATTCAAACAGTCTTGGTATAGACTTTCATTAGAAGTCCTTAGAACATAATCATATTTTCAAATTTTCGTATTGGTACTATTGCGAAGGATTGACATTTTACGTGGATAAAAACCCTTAATTAGTCAGATAAGGTAGATATAATTTGTTTACTAGTAGCTAAAAACTTGTATTCGGTCATAATTTTGAATTGACAATTTTGTAAATGAAATTTTATGAATTTATATTGGTTATAATGTTGGGCAACTATTGATATCAAACCTGTTTATATAAATCCTTCAATTCCTGATGTTTTAATGAAACCAAGTCGAACGTGTTTTAGTAGTGACCCTTTCGTACTTACCAGAATAAGTATATTATGAAAGAAATTAAAAGTCTTCCATCATTTTGAATAATGTCATTGATAAGAATAAATTTGTCGACCCCGAAACGAGAAAAACAAACAGCCAAATCGTGCATTGCTTTGGTTGAAAACAAATCAATTGTGCTTTGAATATTTTATCAGCTGGAAGAAGCATATAAACTTACTTTAAGGTGGATCGCTATATCAAAGTTTTATTTAATGGAATGTTAAAGCATCTCATATGAAGTATGATTTCATCATCGAAAGAATGATACAAGCTTTGAAATCATTTTAAATTATTATTATTATTATTGTGTATGTATGTATGTGTGTGTTTGGGTTTGGGTTTTTTTAAATTGTTTTTTGTTGTTTTCTTTTTTTTTTTTCTTTTTTTCTTTTTGGTCCTTTTTTGTGTTTTCCCCCTTTTTTTCGAAATGAAGGAAAAGGTGTTTTGTTTGCAAATAAGGAATTTTAAAGTTCAATGTTTGCCGTGATGTGATGCATGATATCATTATCTAATAAAGCATGCCAAAAAGACCAGAGTAGACGTTCTATGCTTTAAATTATGAAAAAAAATATATTAAAATTAAAAACGTCATTTGTTAATATTTTTTTAAATACGACTAAAATCTTCAAGAAACGTGTTAAAAGATATATAAGACACATAATTTAATGAAAATATTGAAACGAAATGACCAAACTTTATATATATATATATAAGCTGAACCAAACCCGAAGGAAAAGTAGCTATTCCAGCCAAATTCGATAGATTGATTGATTGATTATATATTGTTTAACGTCCCGCTCGAGAATTTTTCACTCATATGGAGACGTCACTATTGCCGGTGAAGGGCTGCAAATTTAGGCCTATGCTCAGCGCTTATGGCCTTTGAGCAGGGAGGGATCTTTAACGTGTCACACCTACTGTGACACGGGACCTTGGTTTTTGCGGTCTCATCTGAAGGACCGCCCCATTTAGTCGCCTCTTACCTCAAGCAAGGGGTACTGAGGATCTATTCTAACAAACCGGATCCCACGGAGCCAAAATCGATAGAAAATAATACAATAATTAAATTGCTGCTTGTTAATAAGAAATAGGTTCGCTTGATAGGTTCATTTAATTTGTAAACCATTTTATAACATGGGAATGTAGATTTCTTATTTCTTATGCTTTCTATTACCACTTTTTATAATCCCGTCAGCGAATGAATTTAATTTTGATTAGACAAGGTTCCGAATTTAAAACAATTGCAATATTTTGGAATTTTGGCCATTTAACTTCAATTTATTTATTTTAAACAAAAATTTGTATAATATATATATATATATAATTAATATGTTTCTTAAGGTTTTAACCACAAATTTAAAGAAAAATATAAATTAAGAACGTTTTTAATACGGAATATCGGAACTACTATTTCGTCTCCGATTCCGTCGTGATTTTAATGTTTAGTAAAACCAACGACATCTCGTTTTCTACGTTATCTTGAGCAACTTTTCAGAAAATAAGCACACTACATGTATTAGATATAATGACCTCAGGCACTAAGCGTCGTTTTTGGTCGTGGAAAGGAGAGAAGCAAACGGAGATTAAAGTTGCTTTCATATTTGTCTGAAAATTCTTAGTTAGCAAGATAAGTAGTTCTGCCCAAAGCTTAAAATGGAGGGGTGGGTGGTTATCCTTCAGTACACGAGTTCAAAATCATCGGTTTAGCTGTATTTTCACTACCATCATCACAATTATGAAAAGTGAATAGCTAATAAAATGATGCTTGCATTTTAAAATGGCGAACTTTGCATGAGACAATAACGTCAATGTAAAGCAAAGTAAGCCCCCCCCCCCCCCCCTTTGCTACGTGTCTGGAGATCAAATCGATGCACATGCACAAAATGTAATTGTTTATGATATTATTACATAGCGATCAGTTGTACGTATTAACTCAAGAAAATCTATCAAACTGAGTAAATATTAACATACCATACAGCAGAGGAAATACACCGTTTATGCTGCGAATTAATCCAGAACCAAAGATCAGAAATTTAATCTAATAGCTTTTTTTTGGTACTAGGATATTCGATTGCTACATTTCTGAAAAATAATCTTTAACTCGTGCAGATATTTTTGCATCAGAAATGAATCGACTTCAGCCATCCTAATTGGTATACAAGATTTGTCCAAGTGCATAATTTTCGTAGCTTTTTTTTCTGAACATTTCCAATTTTTCTTACTTCCGATATCCTGTATTTTCATAAATATCTTTTTATTAAAAAAATTATAATGTCTACCCAAGTCTCCTTGGTATCTTTATATGATATTTATATTATGCACCAAATACGCGTAACAGTGAATCTCTTGTTTGCAAGTAAGACATTTTTTATATAATTAAAGAAAGACCAAAACCAAATTCAAATATGAAATGATTGAGAGCTTGTATCACTTTTCCGATGGTGAAATCATATATTACATGCAATGTTTTCACAAAGAAGTTTGGGAGTAGCAATCGACCTTTTTATTGAAAGATATACGTGGTAATGAATGTATGCGGTAATGAAAGACTTGCACATGAAAATGATATCGGCATCGTTTGGGTATATTTTAAAAGGGTGTTCAGCAAATATGAGTGCTAGTATGGATGAATGGCCCTTATACCTGTATATGTTGAAATGTCCTTTCAACTTTCCTTGCTAATAAATGTAAACTACAATAATATATGGATGAAATGGAACAGAACTGTCACAGGGTTTAAATACTTTTAATTCTTCACGGTGTATACTCCTGTCAATAACATGACGGGATGATTTAATTCACGGATGCCAAGTAGTTATTTTCTTGTACACTGACTTTTTAACATTTTTTAAAATTAAAAACAAAGCACGATTTTAAATCTTGAAATAAAGCCGCCCGCGTGGCGCAGTGGTTAGAGCGTCGGGCTCAAAGATCTTGAGTCGGGGGTTCGAATCCCACTGTGGGACGTGGGTGCCGGTCTTTCGGATGAGACCGTATAAACCGAGGTCCCGTGTAGATGTGGCACGATAAAGATCCCTCCCTGCTCAAAGGCCCGAGCATAGGCCTAAATTTGCAGCCCTGTCACCGGTAATAGCTGAAAAATTGCTCAGGCGGCTATAAACAAACAACAACAACAAAAATAAATCTTGAAATAATCTAGTTTTAATATACATTGTACATTACAAAAACAGAAGCTGCAATATTTAGTAACACTGTTCTATATGTTAGCATTAAGGGAAAAAAACAACTTTGTGTCCGAAATTTGGAATATTTAAGAGCTATTCGAAAACTTTTGACACATATCGAAATCATATGATTTATATTCAAAAATGGAATCCATCTCCCAAATCTTGTACTGATCGGCCTCTCAGTTTCAATCACTTGGTCAGTCTAGAGATCTAATACTTTCAATGAAAAGGCTTCGCCTTTTTATAATCTAACAGAAACAAACAAAAAATTGAATTAAATACGTACCTTCCTTGGCAGATATAGTAAATAATCATACATGTGTTTAAGCATGACTATAATTCTATTTCTCTTCCAGAGACTATATTTGACGCGGATTCCTTTACTGTTGTCGATCCGTCCACAGTCAGCAATGCAGCGGATTATGCAGACCCAGCCAACTGCGGTACGGTATTTGAGCATGCTATTTGAACTGTTAGTGAATCCCCTCCCCCTCGTCTCCATATATGCCCATAACACTTCAACATTACGATATCTACTTCCGTGTATATATCGACATTGCATTTGGATTGTACTTCCTTGGAGAACATGCAACATTTTTTGTCCATATCGTTACATCCAGTGACTGACAACTCTAACCCTTGTACATCACATTGACTAGTCGCCATAACCCTTGGACATCACATTGACTAGTCGCCATAACCCTTGTACATCACATTGACTGGTCGCCATAACCCTTGTACATCACATTGACTAGTCGCCATAACCCTTGTACATCACATTGACTGGTCGCCATAACCCTTGTACATCACATTGACTAGTCGCCCTGACCTTTGTAAATCACATTGACTAGTCGCCCTGACCTTTGTAAATCACATTGACTGGTCGCCCTAACCCTTGTACATCATAATGACTGGTGGCCCTAACATTTTACAGGGGTTTCAGCAGTCTCTTTTAAAGTCACCATCTTGCATATTGTATGGTCATTATAAGGATCTAATTTGCCAATACAACCTGTCATTGAGTCAAATAATCTCTGACGTGTTTCGTACTAATTGTTATGCCGTTCGTTACACATTTTTTTAAACTACGGATTACTTCGCTTACCAGATCAAGGTGTAGGGATCACGGCGGTGTAACCAGTCGACAGGGAATGTTTATTCCTCGTAGACACCTGGTCCCACCTCTGGTATATCCAGGGGTCAGTGTTTGACCAACAAACTCTTAATTTTATATTCCCAAAAGCAGTTGTTAGATTGATCACTGTTCGTTATCGTCACCTTTTCGTCTTCAATTATTTGAATTTATGCTAATTTAATTTGGTGCTCTATAGTTTCGATACTACAAGAAATTAATAGAGTCCGTATGATACATTTGTCAGGAAGCAAGCTGTACAGTATGGCCGCCGAGAAGGATAAAAACATGGCAGTGAACATTAGAGTGGCCGACTTCAACAAAGGAAGCGCTACATATTTCCGTGCGCACCCTTCTGTTACAATGTGTCTGCAGAAAGTTTTCTCCAAAGTCTACGAAGTTACAACAAAAAAGGTTAAAAATTCATTGTTGCATTTTTTTTTACTCACAGGAGGAAGTATCTATTCATTTAATAGAATAAAATATTGTTTAAATTAAACTGATTAATTACAACGTCCATTAAAATTCTTATATAGACTGTGCTTCTTATTGATATATCATTTTTTGTTGATTTCTGTGCAATAATACCTGTGCATTTCAGAATTTCTCATGTAAGCGGTTCCCATTTCATGAAAAATTACGCTCTTAAAGTACGAACTCATCCCTTACAATATCGACTGACGTAAAATTACATTACATCACTTCCAAGAGATTTTCCAACTTTATATCAAACGGAAGTTGATGTAGATATTCTACTTGTTTGTAGCTGAAGATCGACATTGGATACGAACGAAAGTCGGTAACAAGCAGCTACACACCTGATGATAAGAAGAACTATCTGAGCAGTGGCTGTGGAGCTGTCATTTCCTACAGAACATCAGGGGACATAAATGAAATTGCCAATGCAGCTCTGTCCTTATGTCCCGTCATATTTGAAGTGAGTTTATTTCACTAAAACAGTAGATAGATCAGTACATACCGGTATATCTCAGAATAAAGAGATAATACTTCTATCATATGCAGGTTAGATATTCAGCAATTAGAACTTCATCCATGCTCTAGCTTTTATTGAAGTATCAAACGATACAATTTTATAAGAGACATTAAGCACTTTAATGTTGTTGTTTTTTCCAGCAAAACCAGAGAGACATCGGTATTTATGTAGACGCTTCTTCCGTCCTTCTCTTTATGACTGGAGACATAACTCCGAATCCAGTATACCAAGGCGGCGGATTGACCGCAGCAAGCGCTCAAGCCAAAGTTAACGAAGGGTTAGGTAAGTTAATGGGTAGCCCAATCTTCATCTCTGTAACTGTATGTATGTTATATACAAAGTCATTGTTACATATATAGTAGATCATAGCGACGTACAGTTCATCGTATTTCAATAGGATTTATTAAGTGACGTGATAGTACAGTGTATCAAATCGAAGAATAAATTGCATATTGAATAATTTAGTTCCAAAGGGGATTCCAGACTGCAGTAAATTCCCTCAAGTCACTAGTGGGTCCCACTACCCCACCGGCAAATCCGACCCCTCATCTGTAGTAGGGGTCGTAGACGAAGCTGTTCTTCTAAGTATGGACACTGAAGTCAGAAGGTATATATATTTGGGTTTCCAGCACGTTTGGCAAAATTCTGGTGTCATTACCCAAGGAACTGGTCCTTTAATCGAGTCTAATATCATCTAAGTGAGGAAGGTTGACACTGGTTATTATACAATATAGACAGAGTCCAGTATTTGTGTAGGTCAGATGTATAGAATTCACTTACTGTATTCTAGAATTGGTGTGTAAACGCATTTACAAATAAACAGTCTCATGCTTATATGCAAACCACATTAACCTATCTGTTCTTATATTGCAATAACCGTATCAATTTAAATTCGAACACGCTTCTAAGGAATCATATTGTATTATTAAGTTTCAAACTATAAATATTTTTCACAAGATATCTAATACGTATTGTAGATTAGCACAGTATATTGGCACTGACGTGGATTTCACAGGATGCATGACGTACCCAGGAAATGGCTTATCCAACAGGTTACGATAGTAATCCAACAATATCCTAATGATTTTTTTTTAAATACTACTAGACTTTCGCTAAAACCAGAACCATTTCAACTAAAGATGTTTTATCTTTAATTCAGATGTCCTGTTCGTGTAATGAGCCCCAGACTGTACAACGTCCTTATTAACCTGAAAGCCTACGCAAAGAAAGCTAATTTAGGCGGATCAGGTGCGTCTGTAGCAAATGAAATCTTTGTCGATGTTTCACAAAATATGCTTTAAGTATATTTTTTACGATGCGCTTGTCTTGTATTCAGGCGGTAAGATAACTGTGGAGGAAGCATGGAATGAGGGATCGGACCCAGACAGTCTTAGAGCAGAAGGACGTATGATTAAAGTCAAACTGACCTCCGGAAACACTGCTGCAAATCTGGGGAAGCTGTCTCAGTTGGCAATTTGTGCCAAAGCCGACCACGTGTCAAACATGGGTATTCAAAATGTTTGAATAATTTGAAATGAATACTGCATCTAGAAAACTTTCGCCTTCCTACTATTTTTCCTTTCCCTTTTTGTCCTCGTTTTATTACGATACTGATATCAAACGACTAACTTAAAATTAGGCGAAATTACAATAGACCGAAATCAATTTCCAATGCGTTGTTGCGGAAATATTATGGGCAAAAAATATACCTTCATAAAGTACCATGAAAAATGTTTTAACATAGATTAATATGTTTGATTGTTTTTCTACAGGAACTCATATAATGATATCATCGAAAAAAATGAAAGGAAGAACAGAATCCACTGTTAATTTTCCAAGAGCGACTCTTGTGTCTGTAGAACCACCCGCTTCTAAAACCGAAATGTACGCCTTACCGACAGAAATGGCGGACGAAGAGGACCAGTACCCGCTTTTTGATTCTAATGGAAGGGTATGTACTGCGATGCACATTGTTACCAGGCATTAACTGTATTTTTTAATAATTGTTGAGTTGGACTGTTGTTTATCTTAAACCTTCGTTATTTTTTTGAATTTATGCTATTTTATAGTTAGATCTTATAGTAAGTCAGGGCGCTACTCTGTCGAAATTCATCGCAAAGGATACCCAGTTTCGATATTTACGCCTGGCTCCTGCTATTGCTCAGTGTTATTCAAAACTGGTCTACAACGAAAACAAATGGCTGAGCGCTTCCGGTAGGAACAATTTGGATGTTTTTACGATTGTTTTTTTTTCTAATATATCGTTTGCTTCCCAGTTTAACTTGATATATTATTCTGTCAGATCCACCAGTTGATATTGAAATTGTACGAGCATTTATGTCAAACGAGGAACAGAAGTCGTTGATTCAAAGTTCTGACGAACGCTACAACACCCACACATTGGGACAATCTCTGGAGTTGAGATACGCCAGCACAGTTGTCAACAGTACAACAGTGTACAACAATGCCAGGTTAATAAAAAAGGTTGTAGACATCTGTGGGCCAGTATTCAACACGTACGGCTTCAATATGAATCTTGGATTGTATCCAGCGTCAGTTTTTGTCAGCATGGATGAAGACCAGTTTTTGTTTTGGTCCAACTCTGAATCTTTAATCCCACAAGGGTATACTGAGCAAGAGTTCGACCTTTATCTAGAGGCCAGACGGGAGTCTGCATTGCGTAAGTTCAAACATTCCACAACTTTCTTCTCTACAAATGCTTTGTCCTGTAATACTAGCATTGAGTTGTAAATAGTATAGCATAAATATATGTAAAATTATTATACTTGTACATGTAAGTGTGTATCTAAGTATAAAAGAAAATAATTTACTAAGCCTTCCAATAGAGTCTAGAATAGTGGATCCAGATGACATCACAGAAGCATGCACAGACCCTGATGTCCCACAAAGACAACACATCAATTACAAATATAAGGAACCAAAAGTTATTCAGAGGAAGAAGAGGAGAAGGAGGCAAACAGCGGATGCATGCGTTCCAAGTGACTCGACAGACTTTTGTACCTCAACCCTAAAAAACAGAGAGACCGTAGTAGAGGAACTATGGACTTTAATGTCCAAAAACAAACACATCTACCATGAACCAGAGTCTGAGGTGGAGGAAGCTCTGAAAGGTTGCCTTCTGGCTTGTGGCACGTGCTTGGAAGGTATCGTTTATCTGTATTCAATATTGAGTTATGCATTTCAGAAAAGCAATCAATTTCGAACTGCAGTTGATACTTGTACTAACCATGGTTCTAATATTGCATAACACGTTGTTTGAAGGGTCTATTTATGAGAAAAAACTGGAACACTGCAGTAATCTGATTCACTGGATGCCGTTTGATTTGATGAACAGCCAAAAAGATACGACCAACTTTTTTGCACGAGACAATTTGGAAACTTTTGCCCTTGCTTGTGAAGGCAGTGGACATTGTCTTCTGAGAGCACCCATTTTCTCCATCCTTGGTAAGAACCGGAATTCTTTTTAAACATTTAGTCATAATGATAGTAATGATAATCATAATTATGAAACCCATTCCCGGTTAGAGATGAGACTTTAAATGTTCAGTTTCAAAAGTGAAAGTTGTGGATCTTTCGGATGAGAGCTGAACAATCAAGGTTTCGTGACATGGTAGTTGTTCTACAAAGAACTCTCACTTTTCATGGTCCTAGTTGCAACATGTGCAAACGCGGGTAATGTTGTGGTAATAGAAAACAAATCATGAATTTAGTCTGCACAATAAACATGCTATCTTTGCTGTTTTATTGGTGATGAAGGTAGCAGCATTGCAGAAAAAAAAATCATAACCCTCGTTTGGCGGGGTTTGCAAATTCTTCTGCAATGATTGCTACCTTCCTTACCCGATAAAACAACAAAGAAAGACATTTTATTGTTTATATTTATATTTTCTAAAAATATAAACTAGATTTAAGTACTAATATATCATATCTTCGACTATTATGTTACTGTAAAAGGAACACCACCAATAAACCCTTTGACCTTGGCGACGATCCATATTTGGTAATTATACCGCGGACAGGTGGTACTAAAAACCCGGATCAAACTAGTTTGTGAAAAAACATGTATTCATTGTCTAATATGAAAGCAATGTCAATTTCAAAACAAATATGAGAAAAAAAGATTCATTGAATGTAAACATGCTAGAATACAAAATGAGACAACTGATAAAGACAGTGAATATAGGAATATATCGATGGCAGGGGATTTGTTCTCTTCCCTAGCAAATGACTTGCAATCTGAAAATCCTTATTCAAAAGAAGCAGCTCTAAACATTTTTAAGTTGGGAGTGGCTAAGCTACGCCCAACCACTGTTCAGATTTTCTGAGCCTATTTCCCCTCTTTACCCAACTCCAGATTTTTATATGTAAAAAAAGAAATATGCTTTGATTAAAAATTTAAAATTTAAAATTTTAAAACCGAATGACAGATTTCTCAAATTCTGAAACTGGCCGTCTCTTTTTTTTCTCTATAGAACCACCACTGAAGAGACCAGATCAGAAATTTTAGAGTAGTAGAAAATGGTACTTTTATTGTCAAAGGGTGGGGGGTTGCAGTCTCCTATCTTGGCGCAAAGTAATATTTTGAATAAAGATTTTTCAATTAAATGTGTGTGTGTGTGTGGGGGGGGGGGGGGGGGGGGGGCGAGGATGCTCTGTTACACCTCATCTAAATGCACTTTAAGTTACAATCATTGATGAGAAATTCAAGATACACGAGTTTTTTTTTATCAGAAGAAACGTTTGTCCTAATACTAACAATAAACGTTATTGCCGATATTTCTTAAATAAAACTAGAAAGATTATATTTCTCTGATAATGAGACTTGAGAAATTTTAAGAAGCATCTAAGAGTTGTATAAGCTCCAAACTATGTCGATACCCTGAAAAGTTAATCACGTTTATAAGTGATTGAATACAACACAATGGAAATTTTAAGTTGTGATGGAAAGAGAAGACACTGGTTCAATTTTTCAAAGATACCCGAAACATCTATATACTAGTATTTCCAGCTCTACTGTGATGATTCTTTTCGTATTGTAGCTGCTGTCTTTGCAATATTTTCGATAGGACACAAATCTACCCGGCTCCTAATAATCGTAGTCTCTCCCTCGTCTAATTGTTTGTGACAACTCCCAAGGCCCACTTTTTCTTCTTTTTTGAAAATTCTACATGTACAACTAACTTTTTTTAAGCCCCGGGGTGCAATAAACAAATTCGCACTAGAACTATAATGATGGATAGTGGCTACGTTCGTACGCTCAAAAGAGCAAGACGGCGTTTGCCAGAAAACGAACGAGAATGTATTTCACAATCATCAGAAGTCTGATTTGGTTAATTTTTTTGGTGTTTTACCTACAGCCCCTAGTGTAAAACTCAGATATCGGCCAGACCCTGACAGAAGTGTTATTGAGGACCTGTACTCCTCTGAAGAAAATCCCAGTCCCTTGCTCTCACTACTGGAGGAGCTATACGCCATTAATGCTACAGGAATCGCCAAATTCTGGGTCAAGGACGAAAAAGAAATCAGTTCAATGAAGCTAGCCTTACGGGTATGTAGTGTGTCTCCAATGCCCATCATAAATGCAGAATTTATACGATATTCATATCGGGGAGAGAGAAGGATCATGATGTCGCATATAGACACATTGTGTAGCTTGCTCAGCATATCGACACTTACGAGATATTACTTTTTTTGTTGTGTGACCGTGTGTGTGTGTTTGTCACACCCTAGAATCTACAAAATTCTTATAATCATGTACCACGAGTAATGATGCCCCAACGGTTTCTCCATCTATCTTTAACCCATCTTCTATAACGTAACTGTGTGGAATTCAACTATTTAGCAAATTATATACTCCTTCAATTTATACGATTACAATATGTCATTTCAGTAAGAGCTAATGTCATTAGAATGTGCAGACATGGATATTTTCTTTGGTCATCATAACGAAGATTCGGAGGCCTATAGTTTTTAGTCTGTCCATCTTTCATGTTGGCAAGAAAATAGTACTCAATATGGGTGCCATCATATTTACTACAGATCTGATGTGACCACGCGCACCTGTTCTCTAACTCTTGGCTAGCGAAGAAGGAGAAAAGAATCTGTAGAAAAATGTAATTAACAGTACTTAAAAGCATTCTTCTAAACGCAACATTTTGCTGCAACATTATATACATAGATACGAATACATCTTTGACATTTCGTGCTAATTGATAAGCTAGTTGTATACCAATGATACCATTGTTGAATTTCTCACTATTTGTTACCCCATGTCGTTCAGAGTACACAGGGATCCAATGGTACCAGCGACTCAAATTTTTGCCATTGGCAAATCGGTGATGGTACCATTGGGTTTATTCTTCATTTGTCAATAGCAATTTTGTCAACCAACGGTAGGGCTCTTAACGCTCCCATAATGTACTACTGATCCGATTTGACCTCGCGCACTTGTTCTTTTGATGAGCTAATAACGATACAAAACTCAAAGCGAAAAAATGTCCCACATTCTATAATTAGTAAGAACAGTATTTTATCGCCACTTCTCCAGTGTTTAAAAAATTAAAAAATGTCATGCAAATTTACATGTACATCATTGATTAATGATCCAATATTGCAGGCGCCACTGTGTTCCTTGTAACACTATAGGAGAGATTTTAAGCAACAATAGAGAAATGCAGGATTCCACTAAATTCCATCGGATGGTCATATTTAGAATATATCAAAGGCCTGAAGGGCCACAAAGGCGTCGAGTGCAATATTATATACATTATAGGGTTCTCAATAAATTCAGAGGGCAAGTAAGAGAAGAAATGTTGGAGTGCCACAGGAGATATTTCCTCATGTTTAAGTACGTAAATAAAGAAATACAATCATTTGTAAAACGTCAGCAAATTATGTTTATTTACTTAAAAAGAAATAAAGAAGAGAGCTTGTGCTGAAGTTGTTTATCCTAACAAGTTCATACATGTTAGATAATATCCCCTCAAGACTTGTTACTTTACAAAGGCTATAATAAATAAATTGAAATTGCAAAATGCTGAAAAGAATATAACTGTTTCAGAGTGAGACTTGTTTACAGAAGTTGTATTTTCTGTTCATGTATGATGTAACAATTACAAGGTATTAACTCTGTTTTCAATAATATTTAACAATTCACAAGTTCAACGTAATATATAGAAAGTTTATTGGAATTCTGAACAACATTCAATTCCCAATGAATGCTTCCTAGCCTGGGTTTCTTCGCAGAATAACCTGTTATTTTCGTAGTGATGCGCACGCTACTTTCGTTTTGCTTAATTGAAAATCGGGAGAGGGATTAACGAAAACAAAACTGGAAATAGTCTTTGTGTTTTTGGAATAGGAACCAAACCGTTACAATGCGCAATCCAATTTAGTATTTATCTGTTTCTACTGATCTGAAATAAGGATTCTTGGTGAAACTATGAGACTATAGATATAAATGAAAACCAAATTTGAGCAGGTTATTTTGTAAGTACTTAATGATATTTTGCGACACAAATTTCGCGGGAAAATCTGTTTCGTAGTAAATCCATCCGCGAATAATGAACTTTTCTTGTCAAACAATCGTTATCTAACTAGTGACAAAGATACAATAATAAACAACGACAACAACAACGGAATGGTATTATGCCTTTCAAATATCAATTAAATTCAGCGTTTCAAAGTCTTTCATCGTAAGAAACGTTCAAATACCATTACGCATTATTTGATTTCGCCCTTTGAGGTCGGAAAGGCGGTGTAGTGGCAAAATTTTGCATGATCGCTAGAAGGCTCTCGAGCAAGCTAGACGCCTTAATAAAACCAATATACATGTTATCTTGCATATATTTGCAATATATTTTATTTACAGGCGGCGTTGATGTATAATCCTGATGTCTCAGAAGTTCACGTGTACGTCACTCAGGCCAATAGCAAGTCCCCAGTACAAAGCGAGGTGGAAAAATACGTGAAAGAATTTGCCCAGAGCGGTTGTCCTACATACACCCGAGAAATTCTATCTCCTTTTCGGATACTGGATCCTCCTCACAGTAAGTAATTGCTAAGGAGCGGGATATCAAACAAAGCTCAAAAACAAACTCTAAATATGTTCACATAATTATGTTGTAGGTGTGAGGAAAAGAAGTGCTCTGAATTTGCGGAAAGAGAGTGAAGACATGATGGCCGCAAGTCTACGCCGAGAGATGGACGAATTTTTCAAAGAGAAACCATGAAATATTTTTGTGTATGGATTTCTCAATTTCAGAGAAAATATTCACACAAGCATTCAATACAATAGCTACTTTCTGTGATAATTTTAAATCATCTGATTTATGTTACATATACTAGTAGACATTATCCTAATTCAATGGTAACTGTACATTGTTTTCTTTCTGTTTTATTTTATCTTTTTTGTTGTTTGATTCCGTCCAAATAAATTTTTCCAACATTTCTTAACATTGCGTTTCTTTAAAGTAGGCCCATGCATTATCTGACTGAATCAAACACATATTTCTTTTTTTTAAAGTTTTAATTCACTGTCACTTCTTCATAAATAAAAAAGACAGGTAAGCCTTTTATCACAAGTCATAAAATTTTCACAATTCAAAAACTTAATAAATAATATTTATGTACAATGCCGTGTTAATTCTAATAAAATATCCCTTTTGCATCCAATCATCCAACACATCTTGACACATCAGTATCGAATAACAGTTACTCTCTAGTAACTAAACAACCCGAATATAGAAATTTAAAGGGAATATCCGTCTACACACGAATAAGGCAAAAAAAAAAAAAAAAAACATCAAGCCCTACTATTTACAGAGGGGCGTGTTTGTACATAACATTGAAACGACTCCACAAAACACAGACACAAGCGTAACCAGAACGAACACAAATTACATGTTTTGTTTTAGATATAATTGCACAGTTATGTCTCTATATAGCACCATAAATGTAAGAGTTCGTTGCTGCTGCATATATCATAGTTGGGGCAAAATGCGCACGCATTTATTTACAAGCCAATCGACTTCTTGTCATGATGGCCAACATTTTTAAAACTCGGATACACCGTATCCATCCTCCATTGTTGGGGTGTAGTCGTACGAATACGTCTTCTGCGTCGTCTGGACTGTCTTGGTTGTAACTGGCTGATTTGATTGTCCTGGCGGGTACACTTGTCGCTGGTTTGTGCGCGTTTCGTTGATCATGCGGTACACGTGAGATTGGTTCCAGTCTCTGTCACCTAAAAATCCGTAAACAGACACTTACATTCTCTTTCTAACCTGTTTTGAAATTTCAAAAAATATCAAAACTTCAAAGTAAAGATATAGGTAGAAATAAAACGAGTGATAAGCAGCAGTAAAGTACAAACGACTTTCAATCGTCCATGGAAATGAACCTTGCATGCGAGAATTTTGATACGATACATAATAATAATAATAAATTTATTTTGTAAAGCATTGTGTAATACCGGTATTCACCTCCGAGTGCGGCGACTTACTGCATTCTTTTACTTGATTAATAAATGCGAAAACAACAATTAATCATTATTCTACACAGGCGGTGCGTCTTTCGATGCTTTAAATTGTTTACTACAATTTGAAAAAGAAGAACAAAACCGCATATGTAACCACTTTTGTCCAACATTAGAGACGAAGTTCCATTCGTGTAAGTAGTAGATACAGAAATTATTAAAGTAATAAATTCTCACTAATTATCAGTATCTGGAACTTCTCGCGAATTCATCGCGAATATTACAAGATAAAGATTTGGATTTCAGTTTAGCAATCCATTCATAATCATGAACGTCCGTAAATAATTTAAGCGCACGTTTCTATCGCAATCATGCAAATGCAAGTGCTGCACACCATATAAAACTGTGCATATACAAAAATGTAAAACATGCAAAATACTGTATATTTTGGATTATGATTGTTAATGAATCACGTTGATGATCCTGCCTCTTATTATGTATTATACAACAAAGTGAAAACATAATACTTAGCAAAATAATGGATAAGATAAATTATAATTGTTCCAAACTAGTGCATGAGAAACGAAAATAATACATAGACTGAAAAGATTGGCAAATCCGCAAAATAACCTTCGCAGAATAAAAAGTGGCAAAAGACAACTGCAAACAATTAAGGATTCAATCGATGGAAACCCTATTGTCAATTAGAACAAGTTGTCTAGAGGGATAGGTTCTGGCCTCACTTCAAATCACCCAGGAGCCATGCTTGGAAGGAGTAAGAAATTACCATGGCACACATCCTCCGTCAGACTAATCGGTCTGCCATTGCTTCATATTCAACTTTCCAGGTGCTTTCTTTTCTTGTTTGTATTGGGATAAATCCAGTCTCTCTTTCTTTTTCGGTTTCTTCTGAACTGACTCTGATTCTTTCGTTTCTTCTTGCATTTCAGCCACCGCTTCGTCATCTTTGATCCCAGTTTCTTCTTCTCTCGCTTGTTGATCTATTACCCCTTCCGCTGGTGCCTCCATCTGTTGCTCATTTGTGCTTCCTTCCTTAACATTTGATTCTGAATGCATATCTTGACCAGTTCTGACTTCCTCTGAAGACTCATCAACTTCTGGTTCAGACTTTTGTTGACCTTCTTTTAAGTCAATGACAACTTCCACATGTTCCTCCGATTCAAGAACGACATTCTCTTCTTGTACATTTACCTCCCCTGCCTGTACATTTTCCTCCCCAGCCTGTATATTTACTTCCTCTACCTGTACATTTTCCTCCCCTGTCTTTATATTTACCTCCTCTCCCTGTACATTTATATCCCCTGTCTGTATATTTACTTCCTCTACCTGTACAGTTTCATTTCCTGCCTGTATATTTACCTCCTCTATCTGTACATTAACCGCAGTGTTTTCTTCTATTATTGATTCCTGTTCTATAACAACATCTACAATATCATCTTTGTTGTGTTCTACAGATTCTTTATTACAATTATTTTCCACGATAGTTTCATCAACATCTTTATCATCTGATGGCCCTTTATCTACTTCTAAACTTTCTTGTTCCTTTGGCTTTTCAAGAGATCGTGCATCTTCTACCTTCTGGTCTTGGTTATCGAGTTCCTCTACTTTCCCTTGATCTTTTCCAGATTCTTCATTACCATTTTCCGCTGACTTCGACTCATCTGTTATTTCGGTCGACTCAGATTTCGTACCAACTTCGCTTTCAACAATTTCTTTTGTACTTGATTCATCTAAACTGGCATCTTCTGTTTGTTCTACTTTATTAGAATTTTGACACAAGGTTTCAGTATCATTAGAAATTGGTAAATCTTCACTAGATTTACCCAATATTGCTGGCGTACTTTCAGCTTTATTTATATCAGTTGGATCAACTAAACTTTCACTATTTGAAACATGTATATTTCCAGTTGATTTAGAAACGTTTGCATCTTCCATGGTATTCAATTTTTCATTATTCAAAGAAGAGGTTATTGACTCGGATATACTTTGGCTCGAGTTTGATGGTAATTCGATATTCTTCTCAGTATTATCATTGATATTAGATGAGTGACTAGATATATCTTTATTTCCGTTACTCTGATCGGTTGTAACCGCTGGTTCATTATTCACGTCTGGCGACACTTTATTTGGTATCGGTGGTGTTTCGTTGACCTGTAATGGTGCCTGGACTTCCTTGCACTGTTCTTTAGACGATGACGGAGTTTTCTCTTCTGATTTAAGACTCACTTGTCCAGCGGATACCCTGTTTTCTTTCAATTTTGGAGGTGCAACAGGTTTTGTGACAGGTTTGAGTGGTACAGACTGGGTGTCGATAACATCAGCAGGTGTAACTCTCACGGGAGGTTGAACTTTGGAATACTTAGGTCGTTCTTCAGTCATACTCTCAATTTGTTGTTGCTGCACTGGTATTTGGGCAATCGGTACATACTGTGTGACAGGATGTTGATTTTCAGATGCTTTGGGTGCCATGTTCTTTTCAACCATTTTCCCAACAAGGTGCTTGTGCTCACTGAGCAACTTGTAAAGATATTCGTCGGAATCGTCGACTACAAACATGGTTTGCGACACGCCTGTTCCAAAGTATTGTCCTATTAAGATTCAACATGAATTTGATAATATTATTAGTGTTTTATGAATACTGACAATTGATTTATTTTCTAAAACATTTTGGTATATCAGATATACATGCATGTTTACACAAAACTTACACTGTAAGAATATCACAACAGCAATTCATGAAACATGCATACATATAAACAATCCAAAATGCCTTTTATGTAACTCAAATCTTTATACATGCTGGATTGTCAATAAGGTAGAATAGCTACATACATTATTATCTTTTACAGCTCTATAACTCCAGGAAACATTTATCAGGTTAACAACGTCGGAAATAAGCTTTGGTCGATATTAGAATTTATATGCTACAAACACAGTAAGACATGTATTCCGAATTACTGAAGACATTTTCTTACCCTGCTTTGGCTGAGAAGTCGCAGTGGACGATGTCCTGTAACAAAATACATGATAGTTTTAAAGCATCAACTCAAAAATTGAAAAATACAATGCTTGATAGCTTTAAAGTGTCATTAACAGGAAGATAGTTTTACAAGAAAGGGTAAGATGATTTTATTTAAGACTTTTACAGTATTATTCTGTCTTTGCACCTGCTTGAAATAAGCAACTTATACATAATTGACCAAGTACTAGCAGTATATTCTACCTCAGCGAAAAATAAAGTATTTTGATATGCTAAAGTTAGTAAGTGCTGTGCAGATTTCCCCACAGATAAAAGTTACTAATATCTTAAAAAGAGGTATTGTCATGATGTAATTTTTCAATTCATTGCTTGGGTGTAAACATAAAAATTACAAAAAATGAATACTTTGTCGTGTTGCAAAATATAACGTCAACATTTTCACAGAAGGGCTGTGTAATATAATATGATGTCAATTCAATTCACAAAATATCCGACGTCATCTAAACTATCGGGTTTTTTTTTTCTCCAATAAATTAAATAATTCGGACTAGGGACATGCGGTTGAATACAAACTCTGTCACGAAGGAATGCTCTACTTTTGAATATCAGAGGATTCAACTGACGCAACATTGAAAGAGGGATTCTTGACAGCACACTGCACGTACAACACAGCTACTTGATTATCATGTGACAGTATAAGTATTACTGGCAAGTACGTTGGGGTTTTGTTACTGGGAGTTAGCTTGAGTGATTTAAAGGTCATGCAGATACTTAACAGGCGGCTACTCTACTCCCATGCTGGTCTGGAGGGAAGGAGAGACCAGACCCATACGGACTTACGGATTTTGGCCAGGATAAGCGATTTGGGCATTGTAAGTGTCCTCGATATTTTGATTGGAGTACAACCCCATAGGAGAATTGTACTGCAAGTGTACCGCCTTAGCGCCCTCATGCGGCGGTTGCTCTTGCTGCGCGTCGTCATTGGGAACAGACCTGACAACAATCTGTTTCTGTGGTGAAGGTGCCGGCTTTCTAGGTTGTGGGCTGCGTGAAGGTTTCGGTGAAACTGCTGGAGCGGGTCGCTTGGACGTCTGTTGCTCCGGTTCACGCAAGGATGGCATGACATATTCTGTCTTCTCTTGTTCCCAAGGTCTGGGGCCCCCTGAACTCTTCAGAGTACCAGACCAGCCTTTCGAGAAGCTGCTTGTGTCTGGTTCATCGCGGGAAACTGGAGCATAGTTCACAGGAACCTGTGTAACAGGGGGTGGGCGTGGTCTCTGCTGAACGGTGACTGCTGCTGGAGTCGGGCCCTTGGAATAGTCCGTTCCAAACTGACTCATGCTGCCTCCTCCTCCTGGTGAACCATATGTCCTTCTTCTGCCAGTCCTATTAACTGTGTAAGAAAACGCATATGCATTGAATAAATTAAAAACATGTTGATTCTAGAAATTTGAACCCGCTCTTTAAAAAGAATATTGAAAGAGATTCATATAGACTTCAAAAATTCTTGTAACTAGTACAATAAGTATTAACATTTGTTTCTGTTACTTATATGTTTATGATTAATGGTTACTAAACCAAACGTTTAACTGCAAATGTGTTAAAGAAATAAATTTTAAAAAAAACTAGGAAAATAATCCAAGAAAACAAAAACCCTACAAAAGTTTATGACCAAACTTGCGACTAACATGGTTAAAAAAACTGCAGAACAAAACTGAAATAAAGGTATCAAAATGCTGTGCTGCAAATAAACTAATTTCTAAAGTGCTTCTACAAGTTCTACTTTGTCACCTCTTGGCTGGTCTCTCATAAACATTTTCCTGCGCTCCCAAACGGGGCAGTTTGGGTAATAATAATCGTCATCTGCTCCATTAGCATTCACTGAACATGCAAAAAAGACATGAGAGGCAGGAACGGTTTACAAAATAATTGATGAAACGTGCGAAAGTGTCAAAATGATCAATGTGTATAGGGAATGTTTCATTGCTTTCCAGTACGTATAAGTCTTAATTCATAAAACAGACTGCAAAATAGTATTCCCACACCATTCACAGGGAAAAGGTTAGAAATCATCAGCTGAATGGAGGAAAAATTGGATTTAATATTCACACAAAATATTCAGATGAAAAACGAAATAAAAGGAAAACTCACTCTGTTGTGGCTTTTCTTGCTTGTCCTTGAAGACGCTTCTCCTCTGACTGACGGGAACGTATTCGTAGTCCACCTCATCATCAATGGGGTCATCAGCACGCACATAATCGGGCTGACTCAAACCAGGCGAGATGTACTGTGACGTAGGAGTCGATGGAGAAAAGGTTGCTACAGACGTCTTCTGTGGCTGATTAAGAGAGTAGGGCTGGTACTGTGCCGCTTGGGGAGATCGTGGCGACTGTTGTTGCGGCTGATATTGCTGCTGTGGCGGTGGCTGATATTGTTGCTGCGGAGGGTTGTATTTTTGCTGTTGCGGTGGGGGTTGATACTGTTGGTACTGCTGCTGAGGAGGTGATTGGTACTGCTGTGTAAATACAGAAATTTGATTTTAAAATACCGTGTAAATAATCCAGTAAATACTAACCTAGCGATGAATCAAGTTTTTATGTTGAGAGAAGAGACATGCATATCTGTGCAGTGAATTTGGAGGTTGCGTAAGATTCACTCGTTTCAAACATAACGATAAACTACGACGTTCATATAATGTATTTTGTTTTTAAAAAATCACAGAAAACGTAGGACAATTCGTAAGTTTACATTTTTTCCTTTTTAGATTAAACTACGTTAATATACAACATTTGCAACTTCTTCTGTATCATTTCAAATGTTAAGAGAAGCGTCATAAAACGAAAGGTTGAACTATGTGATGTGACCTTTTCTACCATAAGTCAGTAAAACATTTAATTCACAAGAACAGACTCTCTTGATACTAAACAAAATATTTCAGCATTTATAATTTTGAAACACGCGAGGAACTTTCAGATAACAGATTTATAAATACGACAAAATCAGATTCGATGCATAACAGCATGTTTTATATGCTGGGTTCTGTTCCCTGAGGGGGACGGCTAGAGTATCAACCCATGTGAAAACTAGATGCTGCCATAAGACAGTAATACCACAAGCAAGTGGTTGCTTTTAAATATACTCTCCGCTGTACTTGTATAACTAACAAAGAAGCCACATCAGTTACCATATAACATACCATATACCATATGTATTATTACTGTATATGTCAAAATGCATTGTGTATTCTGTTGGGCAAGTGCCATGTGGTCATCCAAAATCCTATTTTATTATAACAGTTGAAATATATTGAAAACAAAAGAGGTCATAACCCGTAAACCATATATATTCCTGCTACATATATCAAGATGCTTTGAGTATTCTGATGGACATAATTTTCTAATTGTTCAAATATCTTTAAAATGGTTGAGATTCCAACCCTTAAAGCAATTATATTCTTTTTGCACATGACACAATGCAATGAACATCAGGTTTTTCTCCCCATTTGCCCCTCAGGGTGAAAAAGTACTTTCCGAAAACTCATTGCTCATGTAAAGGACACCATCAAACGTCCCCCAAAAGATGAATTGGATACTGCATAAAATGTAAGAGAATTCCGGGAACCAGATTTTTCTACAGGAAAACTTTTCCAACCCACAATTGGTTCCTGGGGGGAGGGGGGGTGTGAAAAAGAAAAGTCCAGCACCTTATTGCACATCTACAAGACACCATTAATCATGTATCAAAAGATAACTTATTTTTGAGAAAAAAAAAGAAAAAGAAAAACAAATCAAAAACAAAAAAAAACAAACAAAAAAATCAAAAAGAAAAAAAAAAAAAGAAAAAAAAAAAGAAAAACAAAATAACAAACAAAAAACCCACCGTAATCCCCCCCCCCCCCCAAGTAAATTTGGAAATTCCAAAACCTTATTGCACATCTACAGGACACCACCTATCATATTCTAAAAGATTAATTGGTTACTGTTTAAAATAAAAAAGAAGTCGAGGAAGAAGAAGAAAGGTGACAGACGAAGGGACGGACCTGGGTAACAACAATATACCCGAACTTTCTTTAGAAAGTGCGGGTATAAAAAAATCTTCTGAATTAAACGTAAACGCAGTGATAACCGGCAATGTAACCATCGTTTGCTTTCACATCAGCCAACAACGTTTACTAACCCCGCCCCTCTGAAATTCATCCCGTGGATTTTTAGATGCATAAAGAATTAATTTAACGCCCTATTTAAACATCTTAAGACAAAATTCGAGGTTAATCTTGAACTGGTCATCCTATATGACATTCCACTACTGTCAAGGCACGACACATTTACAGGGGTAGGGTAGGTGTTATTGCATCTTACATTTATTTTTTTTTTGGTCCAAAAACGGGGAGTGCAGTCCCCATTATGGAATAATAAAGCTCCATTCAGTTAAAATTACCCATGCAAAGGGGGACGCAAACTTCGAATCACTGAGAAATTCGAAAGACATAGAAAGTTTTAATGTGAAGGGACTAATGATAGGACCTTGTTTTTATAATGGACCAAAACACCAGATCTTTTCAAATGAAATTCAAAACATCATTCTCTTGCTTTTCAAAACTTTCGAAAAACGCACAAGTGAATTAAAAACTCTAATCATACCGGTGGAATATCCGAAAAAATATCAATGTTTACTGCTGTAATAGATAAAGAAGACGTTGGTACGATGTTTTTAAGACAAACAAATCCATATACCTCCAGTTTACTGTGACGAAAGTCTACAATTTTAGGATAGTTCATGTATAATATATCATCAGTAGATTATCACATGAACATTATCATTATATCGATAGTAAAGTTTCACAAGAGACATCAAATTTGTTAATTTTGGTATACTTACACTGCCTACCCCCACCCCCTTGTGTTTTGCTAATCACCATAGTTACATGTCTAGAAATAGATATGCTACATCTTACAATGGCATTTGGTCCTGTACTGATTACTTCTAAAAATATTCTGCAATTCATACAAGTTCTAATTTTGTCCAGCTCTGAACAAAGACATACAGCTTGAAAGATTAATGTTACGCAAACCAAGTATCATTCGTAACGTCATAACATAATAATCATTCTGCATTGCATGGGTCCCCCTTCTTATCCCCAAGCCGCAAAAAGGATAAATGGTTTGGTGTAAGCAAGCAAAGTGGGTAATTATACATTCCATGCCCTAGCCATGAATTTGACTTAGAAATTTTTTTTTATATGTTTGTGAAGCGTTATGCACTTCACTTGCAGTTTAACTGCACATTCCACTGAGATACATAGATAGCAGAGCTAATTTACGGGTAATTTATAGCAAAAGAAAGCCGAAGATGAAGGATGCGATTCCCAATGTCATGTAGCGGGCAGATAATACTGTTTGCGCATAAATCACTAACTCCCACATGAACCACGTTCGTCGTAAATAATCACCTGTGGCTGAAATTGAGGGGCAGTGGCCTCTCGTTCCTGCATTGACGGCTGTGGGGTGTACTGCTGAGAATAGATAGAAGGTGAGGGGGTCCAGCCTGGTTGCATAGCCCGGGCCCCGTAATTGCTTCCGAAATTCGTAATCCCTCCACCAAACTTGTTCATTGTAATTTTCTTGGGTTGATGACCGGCAACCGCTGGAGGAGGCATGATTTTGGGACCGTGATCTGAGGATCTCCTTATCGGAATCTGTATCTGGGTAAAAGTATTAATAAAGGAACATGTTAGAAACAGTTTAAGGAGTGTATGAATCAAACAAAAAGTGTGAAGAGAAGAAATATTGCGCTTGGGACAGGAAACGAGCAATACTACCCGTCTGTATCCAGTGTTACATTTGCTTAAACATTGAAGTCATGCACTTTATTATTATTATTTTGAGATGGGTCGTCTTTACAGAGTCCACCGCGACATCACTAACATACGCTGCTAGTTAATGAATAAGTAAGTCTCCATGGTTTGCCCGATTAATTATTGTACGGATTTTAAATGCTGAGAACAAAAGTAACACCTTATCCGGACGTGCAATATCTCTCAGCAAAAAAGCATAGTAAATTTGAGCGATAAAGAAGATTACTTACAAACTGCTTAATGACAGTTTGTGCTGGTTTGCTACACACGGTAAAAGAAGATAACAAATGTAATACTTACAGAAGCAGTTTTGCTGACAGGCAGAGGTGGTGCTCGAGTTGGACTCTGTGGCTGTAGAGGTCTCACAGAGGCTCCAGAGGGTGGTCTGAACAGTCACAGAAAATTAAATATGAACATTTACTATGAAATCATATTATAAAAATTTCCAAGAAGACACGTACCGCCAAGTAATCAAATTCTAGACAAAATTCGACAACTCACTGACTGAAGATAAAATTGAAGAACAAGAAGTCCTGGATGTAAACCAACAGTTAACACGAGTGAATCATTTCTTGGAGAGAAAAAAGTAAAAAAAAAAAAAATGTGCGTGTAGGTAGACAGGAAGAGAAAAAGAAAATTGTAATAAAACACATGTGAAGCTACACAGAGCTCCAGAAATAGAAGCTAATGTGAGCTGTTTTTCGTCAGACTTGGAACCTGTGTCTCTGCGTGTGTGTACATCTCACAGAAAGGTGATCGTCCGCGCGCCTTGCAATCACTTACAATTAATTATCTAGAAGTATACATTTGTACTGTAACAACACGTTGATGTAACACTTAACTGTCTACGTGGAATCACTATATAGTTAGTTAATTAAGATACACTAGCATAAATGAAATGAACACTTGTTTCAACTTTCATTCATATCATAGAAAATAGATACAATCAAACTATAAAGAGGGTACCCATGCTTGTTTTTGAGATAAGAATACTTGAGGTTTCACTGAATGAAATGGTACTGATGTACATCAAATGTTTCCACTGTGATATGAACCTGCTCATGCAAAATAAAATATATTCATTCATACAACGAGCGGACACTTATATAGTGAGCATAATTATGATTTTTGAATCTGGTAGGATCACTTTTTAAGGATGAGTTTTGTGTTGTTTCTATCACCTTCAACTCACAGTAGAAATTCAATAAAAGTGGCATAATTGAAGTAATTTGATGGAAAACATCTAATTTTCTAATTTATCAACAACATATTGTCAACAGCAAAATCGTCAACTCGTATGAACAACATATTAGCAGATATCAGTTTACAATTCACCTGCTGACGAGAAGTTCGACCTGTCCTCCGCCAAATTTGATGCCGTCCTGAGCTTGCTTGTGCGTCAGCGTCGATGCGTCACGACCGTTGATGGCAAGTATGACGTCACCCCTCTGGAGTTCCCCTTCTGCAGGACTGTTCGAAAATACCTGCCATAAACATTAAAATGGCTTTTCCTTAAAAACTGGAGATTTTAATCTCTGAATAACGTTTAAAAGGATTACACGCTTAGAATAAAGGCGCATGATATATCATAAATTTCTATCCTTGCGATGCTTTAGACGTTATGACTGGCAACGGATTGACGGATACATTCATAATGATAGCAAGACGAGATAGCAGATATTTATATTCACTAGTATTTCTTGAATAGTGTCATTTCTAAACAAAGTTTCAAATTCCTTAGTTAAGCTCAATCGCCAGATACGATATAAGGTGTCTTTAAGGTGTCAAACTGATGACGGGAATTATGCGCATTACTATTAGGCATACCGGGTAGCTCATCCTTCAATTGTATCAGTTCAATTACCATGAACCCCTCAAAATGACCGACGACCTTAAACCCACTGTCGATGCCAAGTGACATGAAAACAATTATATAACGAAGATTGCAAGTTGTGTATCTTTACTTAAAAGACTGTAAATGATCCATGCAACAAAATCATTATGACTTTTATCGAAGCACATCTAGCATGTCTTGAATCATAATATTGGAGATCCCAAGTAATGTTCTTGATCTTGTTGGCCAAGGTCGACAAAAGTCAACATGGCAAAAAGTACAGTTCTTCGAGGATGAAAGCGATGAAAGAGGAAACAGCTGAATGTCATTAATGCAAGCCAAGGCAATCGAACCCCCTACCGTAATGTCCAACGGCTCAGACCCCGCCCTTCTTGGTAAAATCCGAATTGTAGTGGAGGCCATATTTTAATCTGAGAAACAAATATAATACCGGTATTCGAGAAGGGCAATGCTTAGAAGAACAGCGACAACAAGGAAAATACAACCTTGATAAAGACAAAGAGAAAAGCAAATACAAATGGCAGCTGACAGGTACACCGGCGGTTTCGGTGCCAGGATTGTCTCACTTCACGTATATGTAACCAGTATGCATCATGTTTACAACGGAGCCGGCGATCAAGGCCGGTAATGTATTAGTTGAAAGGCAAAAGGTCCAGGGAGAGGAATGTTCTAATTTCCTACACGGTGCTTGGGCATAGAAACCATCTGTTGATTGACTCCCATTGACGTTGCACTGTGCAGGTTGCATCCCTGGAGTGCAATGCAAGAAACAGACATATAATGTGGCAAAGTAGAAAAGTTTGGCTTTTTATGTTTCCTGGTAGCTTTTAAGTAAAAAATGCAAAGCTTTACAGACAGACTTATCAGAGGGTTAAAAGTCCCCTACATTTGCTTAAAAATAAATGAAATTTCTCAATTTAAAGTTTCTTCATGAATAAAAATACTTTGTTTTATATCTGAAACTTCGTCACCCATTTTAGTTCCAGGGTACCAACAGTCCATTCATATGTGTAAATTATAAACCTGGCAAATGATGTTAACATGAATGGTCACCACGGCTATCAACAAAGAACATTTCGTGATAGCCTTATCACCCAACTGACAGAGCATCAATCAGATTCCCCCATCTCTGTAGAAAAAAATACACTGTTTGATTTTCATTTCAGGAGGATTGATGCAGCTAGATAAAATACCTTTCGTCTTATTCATAATGAGCATCTTTTCGCAAGTTTCGAGAGAGAGAAAAAAAAACGCAAGAGAAGAAACAATCATGAAGATAATTTTCTTGTTTGAACCTAACTATTCAAAGCATCAAGGCATCATATTACATGAAATATCCTTAATCCAGCATACTAAATTCTACTATCAAACTTCAGAATCGCTGCAGCAAGCCAATTTCTCTCATTATCTTTTCTTCGTTACGAGAAGAACATTTTGTAATAATGGCAGTGATCTGTAATCCATGTCTATCGGAAGATGAAACAGACTGATAAACCTACAGGAATGTGCACGTGTGACTGCACATTCATAACCTAAGCAGTGGGGAGTGAAGAATGCTTTTCTTCGGAAACATATTACACTTCCGAAAAAAAAACCAACATACTCCATTTCCTGAAAGAATTCTAAGCGTCAGTCTCCATATACATCGAAACTACATTGTACTAAGACACCAATCATTAACATGAACTTGCTACGGGCTATATTTTATTCATGAAATATTACAGTTCTCCAAATATAAAATAATACTTCTTGATTTACTACATTTGCTTTTGCCAATTTTAAAGACAATTCCTGACAAATGCTAAATGAGGTACTACTTTTCTATTGTAGAGTTTCACTAATCTCATATTCAGTAGGCCATGTAGCTTGGCTTCACATCGACACTAAAAGAATTTATAGTGGAAGAAAAAATCTGCAAGTTACGTTCTTCAAAGATAACCTTAACTATTAACTCAAAGGCAATATATTTATAACAGAAGCGTTTGTTTTCCTCTATCATCCAAATATCAACAAAATAGTCTGGCATTGAACAATTCATTGACTTCTAATTAACCCCACATCGTAATGACTTGTGTGATAATATGAGCGAGTGTCCATTTCTATCAACAACAGCCTGCTGTATATCGATGTATCAAGTTACATCTACTGCACATCAATTAAGTTTTAAGTGTGCAAGGTGCCCCGAGTCTGGCGCCGAGCGTTTCCCCGTCAAGTAAAATTTGACTTACCTCTATAAACCAGGAAGAAGGACAGAAACAGGGGGTCCTGATAGAGATACTGTATTAGCCGGGATATATTTTCCTATCAGAACTCTTAATTGACAATTACACCAAACGTATTCTGTCAGTCATTCTTCATCACTAGAAATCTGTGCGCTATTGCTGCACGTGCATACCTATATAAGGATAGGTCGTCTGCTATACTTACCCTCTGTACAACGAGCTCTTGATTTAAATCGTGGCCTCCTTGAAGTCGAAAACCCCAAGGGGTTTCGAACGAGTCCCTAAAAAGCCGGACCAGCATCGCTTTATTTCAGTCAATTTCAAGTTGCCATCCTGTAAAATTGTAAAGATTTATTTATCATGAGATCAGTTTTCACCTTCAAGCGAAACCGAGGCGGCAAGACGGCTCTTGGAATGCGACTTATGCCAATCGAATGCAAGGAAAAGTTGTAAATATACACTTATCCGCAAAATCAACAGTACCTACGTGGGTTTGCCAAGAAAATGGGAGAAATGGAGTGTGTGTGTAGGATTACATGCAGCACTGATGTTTATTACGCAGAACATTATGATCTTTTCTGTAGTATAATGGATGCAATATACCTGATAAAAACTCCTATCAAAAAAATGACACGGGGCGTAATCCTTACCTGTATTATGCAAAACAGTGATCTAAGCACGATATTAAGTTAATTACAATAAGTATGAAGTATCAAACGATTAATTTCAACAGAAATTATGATTAAATACAAATTAAAAAAACTATACAGCAACGTTTGATAAAAAAATATATATATCTTAAATAATTTTAAGGGGGGGGGGGGCAATTTGCATATATCTGCACGGTCTCTAGAAGCACCCACAGAGAACACATGTTGCAAAATGAAATGAAAAAATGCAAACTGGTAAAACGGTGGATATGATTAGTTTGTTGGGCAATTTTTTAGAAAATATCTTGGGAAACACCAAACTAAAAAGTTAAATATGAAGCTGTAACAGACCTGACTCCGTCCGCGCTATACTGTCCCGGCTTCTTCTAGTCCCTTCACAACTGAAGCCAATTATTGTCGGCACACGCCATTTCTAATTAACAGTTACCTAGATATTCGCGTTAGGATTGTGGTACGTTACACAATATCTAATGGGGAAAGGCTCTGCCAGTTCAGGACCCGTTATTTGCCATTCAGCAAGTGTGTATATACAAAACATAGGTAAAACACGTGCTGTCCAAACACTTGCAGGGAATTTGGAGCATCATTGAGAAACTACGACAGATCATATTGTGTGACAGACGATGTTGCAAGTGTTGCTCACAATCTGCGTTAAACCATGTGATGCTTTGATGCTTACATCACATTCTAGAGTAAAAGACTTTTAAACTCATTGTAAGCGAAGATAAGTTTTGTGCTCCCTAAGCAATGAATACAATACAAATAATCTACTGTTAATGTGATGCCAACAAGTAGCGGGGAATGAATTACATGCATAATCATACCACAAGAAGGAATTAAGAAACAATAGAAATATAATATTTTATAAAGCGACTTTACATTCTGTATAATATAAGAGACACGTGTTGTACCCCTACTACTACACATGTGTAACAACAATGATGGTGATGTTGTTGATATCAATAATATTAATACCTGGCACTAACACAGTTACAATAATTGGCAAAGGACCGTGATATCAATGACATTAAGAACGGTACATATGGCTATAATAATAATCATTTTGCGTTAAATATCATATAAACTAGTGAGGGTTTTCTAAACGCAAAACAAAGTTGGATGGAATTAATTAAAGAATAATACCAACACTTTCAAGAATTTACAAAAGAAAAAAAATGTAGAAAGCCTGTGAAATTCTAAAACTCCTAATGGGATTAACATATATATTCAAATAGTTGTACCTATCCTCAAATATTTGTACCTATCTTCAAATAATTGAACCTGTCTCTATACCCATCTGTAATTAAATCACAACTATCTTTAATTCAATTATAGATAGATTCAATTTAATTATACCTATCTTTAAATCATTTGAATACAGGTACAACTGATTTAAACATAGTTACAATTCAATTAAAGATAAGTATAATTAAACCATTTTCACAAAGGATTTAAAGATAGGTACAAATCAACCATATTTAGCTTCAAGTCGTCTTCGTGTTGATATGCATGTAGCAATTGCGATGGAAGAGTGCAATAGTTCAATTAACGAAACCCAAACTATAACTATCCAAGACAGAACCATGTATAAAATTTCAGTTGAATATCTTCATCCGGAAAACCTCAAGCGGAATGACAGACAGACGGACAGACCGCGAGGGTAAATTAATATTCCCCTTCGGCAAAGCCGATAGGGAACTAAAAATCTTTGCTAAACACCACTTTGATTCTACACATACGTACTCTGAAGTTGATATAAAAAAGATGCTGAAATTCCTCACTGACAATATCGTCGTAGTCTTTTGGTGACCAAATCTTCCAAAAGTCTGTTGGGATTCACATGTGCACGAATTGTGTTCCTATATTAGCCGACCTGTTTTTATATTCTTATAAGGCATACTTTATTCAAAGCTTCTAGTTGAGAAGAAGAAGAAGAAGAATTTCTTGCTGTGACCCTCAACTTGACATTTAAATATATTGACAACGTTTTATCTATATAAATATATTGACGACGTTTTATCTATTAACAATCGCCGTAAAATAGCTGAAATATTGCCAACACGGCGTAAAACCCGAATCAATCAATCAATCAATCTATTAACAAAAATAATTTTCATTCATATGTCGATTCGATATATCCTAGTGAACTCAAAATAAAAGACACCACAGAGTCTTCCACATCTGCTTCGCACTTAGATACTTTATTGAACATAGATTTAAAGGTCATAGGAGACGGATTTTAACAGTAGGTTTTTCTTTAGAAAATATAAGCTTTATATCATATACATTTCATAAAAAATATGAGACATTTTTTTCTCGTCCATTTTCATATAAAATTAAAGGCCGAAAGTCATAGGTAAGAAAAAAAAATCGTTCCCCGATTATCGTTCTTGATTTCACAATTTTGTGACGTCAGAAGAGACCACTTTCAATTTGTTTATCAAAGCGAAGACATAGGGAAATAATCGGCGGAGTTTAAATCAGTTTATCTAACTATTCATAATGGAAGAATTTGATGAGGGTCCCGAGTTTGTTGTTCAGGGATATCAGTTTGAACCTGTTATCATGAATGGGAATCATTCAGTTGAATCTTCATCGGAAGAAAGTGGGGATGAAGAAGATGTCGATCGATCTGCACCGGTTCCATGTAACACTGACTAGTAAAGAAATCTAACAAGTTTAATCATCATTTTATGCATATAAACACACATTTAATAAATTTACTCATGATTTCCTCATTTATTCACGCAGTTCTCAATTAAAAACATGTATTGAGCTGGTCGGAATTTCCTCTGCAAAATGCAATAAGTAATCATATTTCAAAGTATACCCGATATACAATTTGTAAACCAACTTATATAATATAATCTCTATACATGAGTTAAGTAGGCAATCTTACAGAAAGCTCTGTCCTTAAAAGATGTTAAAGTAAACCATATAATTTTAACGTTTTCCATTTTGATTGTATTTTTATTGATCTGTTGGTTGTTAAAGGTGCAACTGTAACAACTGTATCATCATGGATACAGCCAGAGAATGTAGATGCTGCTTGGGGATACCAGAAGTAGCTAGGAAGGTCCAGCAGGGAAATTTGAAGTGCATCACTGAAAGTTTTATTGTTAATTGCTTAAACCATCACGTTTTGGAACTCTCGTACTACGAGTACATTTAAGACAATGGGCTTCTAGGGGATGAAGAACCAGTCCATGAGTAAGTTCTTTAATAATGGATAAATTGTAAAAATATCAACACAAAACAAAACAAATTTGTTAAACAAATTTTACAGGGAAATAACAGCCCAGTAGTTTATTTAAACATAGCATAAATTTGAAAGTTGCATTCATGTTTCAGGCTTTATAGACACATTGCCTATCGACGGTTTGTGAGGTTTATTTGGAGGCGCCTCGGACGACACAACAGGAGGATCCTTCCAGCCTGTGTTGTGACAGCTATCAGGAACAAGTTTCCCAGCCAACAGTACTGTGGGTTTCGCTACCCTGGAGAAGAACATTAAAATAATGAAAAAATAAAACTAATCTAACTTTATACAAAATTATTTTGTAGTTTTCTTGATCGTTCAAATTTTATACAATGTTTATGGACATTGTATCTTAAATTATATACATGTATGATCTATGGGCATGTTTATGATCAAGATAATGTCAGAAGTATGATTAGAAAATACTGGTATGTTTTTTGGTGACATCATTCATAAGCTGATAACAACATGTTGAGAGAGGATATTGGACAGTATACATGTAAAAATACTTTTAATGAATAATTAACAGACCTATTAACGTAGATTATTAAAACGTGTGACGTGCTGCTGGACAGTCACATGCTTCGGGGGTTTTGGAGTGCTCTGTGACAGAGGAGGGGGGAGCCTCCTTGGTAACCTCATCCTCTCAAGGGCCTCTCTTGCTTTAACATAGCTATCGTTGATGGTGCGTAGGTGTACTACGGCATCCATCAGATGGGAGATGTAGTCTATAAGATAAAAAAAAACATTATAAAACTGTACATGTCTATATATTATTAATAATTCAAGTTATGAGATTATATTTTCTTTACATTTAGCCTTTAATAATATGACTATCAGACTTACTGAAGGTTTGGTCAACTTTAACTTCCTTTGCCACTCCCTCTCCTTGCCGGCCCTTTGGGTATGAAACACAATACTGTTTGTCTCCCTCCTTCGTCTGATTCTGTGGCCTAGCAATGTTCCAGACTACTCTTGTACACAATGAATTTGGTGTCATCATTCATGTCGATGTTGGACTTTAGTGTACTATCCTCATCCTCACTCTCGTGCTCAGGCAGCATCCACTCCATGTCCGAATCCTCCATGTCAGAATGGTCGGAGTCTGAATATGAGAGCATGTCATCATCATGGAATACAGCTGATGAAGGGTTGGGAAGGGCCATGTCAACCTGAATACCAATATCTCTTGTCTCCGGACTCACTTGAGTCATCGTACTCTGATGTTCCTGTTAAACAAAAAATCAGTTTTAAAGGATTTCCAAAGTACGTGTATTATGTCAGTATAATGTACCCAGGTATTAATAAATTCCACTTACACATTGATTTGGAGAAGTCTGGGTAAAGGCGTTGAAATGACTTTTTCCCATTGCTTCAGAAATCTGTTACATAAAAAACTAAATTAAAATGTGTTGAACTTTTTTTAAATATGATTTATTTTTTTAAATGAAAAAAAAAATTATCCATTTAAGGGCAAGAAATGAATTGATATTATAAAACAAATAGTTGAAAACTATAGATATTTTGATTGATATCATACCAAATCAGTGGAAAACTCCAGGTTGCATGCAATTGCACCGGTTTCACTGTTGTGTACCAAATTGCCATCAGCTTCATTTCCGCCATCAGAGTCATCCCCTTCATCTGCCCCATCATCAATTCTTCCTAGAGCCTAATTATAAATATTATATATTTTTTTAATAATAATACATATACAATATTGCCAAGTTCCTTTAAAAAAAATATTTGTATAATATCATTAATATACAAATTTTTACAAATTCAATAGGACCGCTATTGATTAATTGATTTGATAAGGAAATCAATTAAATATTTATATTGGGGATGGGGTGAGGCTGACATATTCAATGTAGGCCTATGATAATTTGTGGCGAAAACTTATGTTGTAAACTGTGTTTACAAATCCATTCACAATATAAATTAGCTACATATTTATGATAACTTTTTCATAGCTCATATATAGTGCCGAAGTCCTGTACATAGTTTGATGAAAAAAAGCGTATGGGGGCGTGTCATTTTTGTTTTTATTATTCTCGCGATATATTTGCATGTTAAATATTTTCAAATTAATTTTATACTTTTATAGAAAGGCACATATAGTAACGTACTATATTGATTTGGTTTTTTCCCCCCATTTAATTCATTTACACGTGTGTCGACAACGTTATTACTAATTTAATTACCTCTATCGTCCTTCGCTTGAAGTAGGCTGTAGACGTCCTCTGTTTTTTTTCAACTTTCTAGTTTGGAAGGTCGAATAAAGTCGGAATGGCATCGGGGCGAAGATCAAGCTTCTTGTATCGGCATTTTTTGGCCAAGGCAGGGTGTATCTTGAACTGGTCAGCAGTAAAATGGCGGGCGCACAACTTCGAATGTTCCGTGACTGAAAATCCGTCTCGGCGAAGATTTCGCACCCAAATCCTCCTGAACTTTGGATCTTTTGGAAACAAATACATCGATACTCCCCTTTGACTCCGAATATTACAATTAAACGCAACGCATTGAACCATTTTGAGATCTAATTCCTGCTTCTTTCTTGCTGTGTCGTCAGTGTAAATAATCCGTATTGCGTCAAAAAGTGGTCTCTTTTGACGTCATCAACAAAGGGAGATAAGTCATCATACTTTCACGATATGTTTAGAGCAAGGCAAGATTTGACGGATAATAGAGTCAGTTACCATGCAGATATGTGTAAAACAATTATGATACGTCTTCAGTGATAAAAAAGAAATTTATTTTCGGGCATAACAAAATTTCTTCCAAATATTGTCTCCTATGACCTTTAACAGCAAGCTAAAACCTCAGCTTTGTTACAAACGGTTTGACTTTAAATAGCTTCTCCATCGTCAACTTTTCATATTTATGTAGCAATATTCCATTATCATCTACATATGGTGTTTATGTCTCTCAGCTGATTCGAGACACAAACATATGATCATTTTCTTTTAAAAATGCAGGCTACTGACAAACAATATGATGTTGCTGGGGTTTTAACAATCTCGTTTAAAGTCAGCATTGTGCAAATTCTAATTTATTGTCGTTATATATTGACTTAGTTTGTCATTGGGTTATACGCTGTCTGACGTGTTTCGTACCAATTGTTGCACTGTTCTTTACGCACTGATTTTGACTACGGATCAAGATATAGGGCTTATAACGACGGGTGTGATCGGTGGACGGGGATGCTTACTTCTCATGCTTGAAGGTACCTGATTCCTCCTCTGGTAGATGTCCAGGGTCCGTGTTTGCCCATCTCTTAATTTTGTATTCCTTATAAGAATTATGAGCTTGGACACTGTTCGTTATTTTCACCTTTTCATCAAAAGTGTTTGAAAAAAAAAATAATAAAAAATTCAAAGTTTTCTTCAAGACCCCGCTCATTCCGGCCATTAAAACTAAATATACGATAAATGTTAATTCTATCGACGCTGATAGCACCTCCTCTACTGTTTATTCACAAATGAAAGTGTACACTGTAGTTTTCTTAAAATGTCCTTTATACAAACATATAAAAGAAAAAAATATTTAAAAATATCATATAAAAATCCTGTATCTTGTTATTGAATCCTCTTAATATCGTGTCTACAAAATGAATTTTGTGTATTAGAGACTCCTTATACCTTAGAAACAAAAGATTGTTACAACTGAAATATCATGTAAACAATATGTATGTATTTTATTTTATATATCTAATGGCTAACACTAACACTTGAATGTGCGTTAGTGCCAAAATTGAATGGTACTTCTACCCCACCCCCAATATTACTAGTATTATTTTTATCTGACATTGGTCTTTTGATCTCGCCCCTTACTGGAGAGGTGACATCACAATATATACGTACACTGTATAATTCAGCATGACGTCATATTTGTCTCATGTTCCAAGCAAAGAAGAAGCCAGTATTTTCTGAGAGTTGAAGCACCATGATTCAGAAACAAGGAAAGGTTGAGATTATCTCAACTTTTCTTCAGAAAAGAGAGGGTATGCCTTTTAAACATATCGGGTTTGACATTCCAGAATTCTACTTCAATGTGGTATATGTACTTCCAAGTTATAACTTAGGTTCGAGTCCATTAGAATCATTAGAACCTGACCTGAGTTCTTTAACTTCATTTGTAAGCTTTTATTTTTACAAAATGCAGAGAGGAAACGAGTAGAAGAGAATGTACAGAGTTACGGGTACGAAGGACCAAGGAGCAGTCGGGGAGCCATTTTGGCCCAGCTTCCTAGCAGACAAACTTTAAATTCTGATGATTTCGTAAGAGAACGGCGTCTGTCATGCAGCGTGAATAGAAGGGCGTCATCGATATTGCCATCGGTAATGTGTATATTACAAGGGGAATTTAGATTATAAATTTCAGGTCTCCTGCACCGCGGGACCTTGGGGGCAGGACAAAAAAGACAAAAAATGGACCATTTCAAAAAACATCTCAACAACCTCACATGTGTGAGAAAAACTAAATACATAGTGATATAGAGTAGAATATACAATTTTACAAAATTGTAAATGTTATGATCTCTGGGGTAGAGGTTCTGACTCTCTTTTTTTGGGGGGGGGGGGGGGGGACTTGGTATATATAGTGTGTATGTGTAAAACATTTTTAAAAATGATATCTTCTTTAATTGCTACTGATGCTAAACTGAAACTAAATAGATATTTAGAAGGAGTAAGTAGTCATTTACCAAAATTGTAAATACCATGATCCTAAGGGTAAGGATTTGGTTCCATGAGGGAGCCAAAATTATGGTAGTGATCTCTGTTTTCTCATTTTAAAGGCTTCTTGAAATTTGTTGATATGGTATAACAACTAAATGTGTATGTAGGAAAAGCAGAAAAGGATGTACCAAAATTGTGAATTTTGCAAACCCAGGGTTTTGGCTCTAGGATGGGTTCATATTAGTCATATCGTGTTAATGTGATTATATTATGTAAAGCCTTTCATTGGTGTAGGCACTTTTGAGGGCATTTAAGTTTTAATAACACATCTTGTTTTCTAGGTGTACTATTGCTAAATGTCAGAATTGAGCTTAGATATTCAGAACAGGAAAATTTGTCTCGATTTCATAGCTCTAGTGACTAGTGATACTTTTAACTAATACTCAGATGACTGATAAGACCTATGTGGGCCTCTTGTTTCTTCATGGACCCTAGGGTTAGGGTGGGACTAAAATCGGGGATCAAATTTTACATAATTCATAAATATTGGCAATCTTTAAAATATCTTCTTCTCCAGAACTGCTGCAAGGATTTGTTAATCATGTTGATATTGAGGCATATCCATGTTGTGTGGATTCAAGTTCAGTTAAGTCACAACCTTATGGAGTTGGATAAGGGTCAGAATTTGTTACGGGATTAAAGAGGGTTAAAATCTTTTAAAAATCTTCTAAAGGAGCAGGGTGATTCAGGTGAGCATTGTTACCCATGGGCCTCTTCTTACAGACCCTGAAGTGTGCTACGACACTTACAAAGTGTTTCATTTTATTTTGTGCAAACTTTTTTTCCCATGCAAATAATTCACCGTTCCTTGCAAATTGTTTGCTGTTCCATGCATCTGTGCCAGATCAAGCCACACCCATAAAAACCTACGAACTCTTGAAACCATGCCCTTAGAAAGTTACAGATCATGCAACCACTATGGGATCTGGGAAAGGTGGACATTGATGGGAATTTCAGTAGTTAGGCAGAACAAAACCCAATACATTTGTAGCTCTCGAAGCAATTTGAATCAGTATTTTTTTTTCTCTCTCACAATTATACATATTGTAAAAGAAATAATTTGTCTCTTTAAACTTGTTTGATCACATTTCATTATTCAGCAACGATTTTTCCTATCAACATTATTTATTGGAATTATCTGGATAATGTTCTAATACGCAAATTCCAAGGCTTTTTATCACAACAGAGTTTGGCTAATTTGGGTATTTGAAATTAACAACAGTTTTTGACTTCCTGCAGGTGTGAAAATCAGGTGGAGCAATAGAGATATAACAAAAGAGGTGTTTATAATATTTTTTTGTGCAAAAATAAATGTGTAAAATGCAAATAGTTTTCTTTAAGTTGTTGAGACAATTGCAACAATGCCACAAAGTTTTATCATGTTCAAAATTCTAAACAAATTAATTTGAATGATATTGCTCCAAGAAATAGAATTACTGTAACAATAGAAATTTTATCATTTTTTACATATCTAATATCAGATTGCAGTTGTAATTTTAAATAAAGTCTCAGTTCAAAATACTAAAAATCTTTTGGGTATTCCCCATAAATAGACAAAAAGTCACATTGAACCAGCATATGCAATTAGTCTGTGCTCACCATGCGACATGTATACTATTAAAAAAAGTAGAGGATACCGTATTTTGTGATAAAAATGTTCACATATACAAAGGGATACGAAACCATGTTGTATAGTTCCTTAACAAGGAAGCATTTCTAAAGAAATTCATCACCCAAACACATCAATCACACTCTCATGATCTGCACGGGATGCTACTGATGAACAAGGGTGTTGTGCCACAAATTTGCATGCCTCTGAATTGGAAGGTTAGAGCCACTCTAAAGGAAGATTTTGAAGAGAAAGCATCAGATTATCAGTTGTTGAGGTCGTTAATTAAACAGAGACCATGTGCTGTCTAACACAGGATGATAGGTTACGTGCCCTTGGCATGCTACGAGTTGGCACAAGACAGGTCGTTGTGGTAAGGGCAGTGAATGTTTCCCAGTCTGTTATCAGTAGATTATGGTCCAGACATCATGCTACAGGGTCTGTTCAGGATAGATCACGATCAGGTCGACCAAGGGCAACAACTCAAGCTCTGGACAGATTCATCCATACTATTGCCTTGAGAAATCGTCTGGTAACAGCAAATCAGATAAGGTCTCATCTTCAGAGGGATACTGGCTTAGTAGTTGAATGCTGCATCGAATGGAACAGGAATGGAATAACCTTCCCCAAAATGATCTGGGACGTCTTGTCAGGAGTATGCCACGCCGAATTCGAGCTTGTCTTGCCAACTGAAGGGGTTTTACCCCCACTGACTCTGTTTCACAATGGTGGTAAATTTGCTGTGTGACCCTTTGTTGGTGTTGACCCTTATTCTAGAGAATCTGTACTTTTCTGATTGTACACAGGGTTTCTAATAAATAGACAAATGTTTCCTTAATGTTTTTCTGTCATCTGTTTCTTTCCTGACCTGTATTTCATTGCCCTTGTAAATCCAATATCCCCTACTTTTTTTGGATAGTGTATTTATAACGTCCACTGACCCCATTAGAGTTCAATCCTGGCAGTAATGTGTAATTTCAATAATATTTAATTTATTTTCTGGAGTGTTCCTTTTTTTTATATTCTTCCATCTTATCCAAGGTTAGTATGATGTTTATTCATAAACAGTTTTAGTCCTGCCTAAAAAGTTTTTAGGTCACTTGAATCTCTCAAGTGACTTTTTGTCATTGTCTTTGTCTATTGTCATGTTGTGCATCATCTGTTAGCAATTTTACATTTCTAACTTCTTGAAAACTACAAGGCCAATTGTTACACAAGTTTTACAATTTACATTCATCTTATCCTAAAGAAGGTTAACACCAAAAGTATGATCTTAGCTTCCCCAGGGTCTCATGGGTGCATGGTGCCAAAACCGAAAAAAAAAATTCCCAATTTTCAAAAATTGCCTTCTCTACTCTCACATATGTGGGAGAAAAACGAAATGGATGGTTATGATATCCATGAACCCTTTTACCAAAAGTGTGAAATTCATGGCCCTATGGTCAGGTGGACGGGGCCAATATGGCCATATAGTAAAGATATATGAAATCTTAGAACATCTTCTCTACTGTATGAGAAAAACTAAATGCTTTGTTATGATGTCCATGAAGATCTCTACCTAAATTGTGAAAATCATGGACTGTTGGTTAGGGGTCTAGGCCCTAGGGTGGGGCCAGTACTACTTTCTAAAGTGAAAATGTATTTAGTATTATAAAATTTTCTTCTTTACCCTCAGACATGTTTGAGGAAAAACTAAATGCATTTTTATGATGTTCATGAATCTTTCTGCCTAAATTATAAAAATCATGACCTCAGGGTTATGGATTTAGGCCCTAGGGTAGGATCAGTATGGCTTTCTAGTAAAAATGTATTCAATCTTAGAAAAATCTTTGATCTCAGATGTATGAGAAAAATTAAATGCATGGTTATATTGTCCATGAAGTTATCTACCTAAATTGTGAAATTCATTACCTCTAGATCAAGGATTCAAGCCCTAGGGGAGGATTTAAATCTTCTCTTCTTCCACTTATGTAGGAGAAAAACTAAATGCACAGCTATGATGTCCATGAAACCCTCTACCTAAGTTGTGAAAATCATGGCACCTTAGTTAAAAGTGTAGGCCCTAGGGTGGGGCCAATGTAGCCATACACAATTGAAATGCATTAAATCTTGGAAAAAATCCTTTTCATTACTTCCGAAGTAGTGGAAGATAAACTGAATGTATGGCTAAGATGTCCATGAAGCCTTAATCTACATATACTTAAATTGTAATTTGATTTCCTTGGCTGGGTCATGGGTTCAGAATTTAAGGGTGGGGTCAATATGGCTCTCTTTTAGGTCACTTGAATCTCTCAAGTGACTTTTTGTCATTGTCTTTGTCTATTGTCATGTTGTGCATCATCTGTTAGCAATTTTACATTTCTAACTTCTTGAAAACTACAAGGCCAATTGTTACACAAGTTTTACAATTTACATTCATCTTATCCTAAAGAAGGTTAACACCAAAAGTATGATCTTAGCTTCCCCAGGGTCTCATGGGTGCATGGTGCCAAAACCGAAAAAAAAATTTCCCAATTTTCAAAAATTGCCTTCTCTACTCTCACATATGTGGGAGAAAAACGAAATGGATGGTTATGATATCCATGAACCCTTTTACCAAAAGTGTGAAATTCATGGCCCTATGGTCAGGTGGACGGGGCCAATATGGCCATATAGTAAAGATATATGAAATCTTAGAACATCTTCTCTACTGTATGAGAAAAACTAAATGCTTTGTTATGATGTCCATGAAGATCTCTACCTAAATTGTGAAAATCATGGACTGTTGGTTAGGGGTCTAGGCCCTAGGGTGGGGCCAGTACTACTTTCTAAAGTGAAAATGTATTTAGTATTATAAAATTTTCTTCTTTACCCTCAGACATGTTTGAGGAAAAACTAAATGCATTTTTATGATGTTCATGAATCTTTCTGCCTAAATTATAAAAATCATGACCTCAGGGTTATGGATTTAGGCCCTAGGGTAGGATCAGTATGGCTTTCTAGTAAAAATGTATTCAATCTTAGAAAAATCTTTGATCTCAGATGTATGAGAAAAATTAAATGCATGGTTATATTGTCCATGAAGTTATCTACCTAAATTGTGAAATTCATTACCTCTAGATCAAGGATTCAAGCCCTAGGGGAGGATTTAAATCTTCTCTTCTTCCACTTATGTAGGAGAAAAACTAAATGCACAGCTATGATGTCCATGAAACCCTCTACCTAAGTTGTGAAAATCATGGCACCTTAGTTAAAAGTGTAGGCCCTAGGGTGGGGCCAATGTAGCCATACACAATTGAAATGCATTAAATCTTGGAAAAAATCCTTTTCATTACTTCCGAAGTAGTGGAAGATAAACTGAATGTATGGCTAAGATGTCCATGAAGCCTTAATCTACATATACTTAAATTGTAATTTGATTTCCTTGGCTGGGTCATGGGTTCAGAATTTAAGGGTGGGGTCAATATGGCTCTCTCTCTCTCTTTCCTTTTTCTATATATAGTTAAATAGATAGATAAATAGATAGATAGATAGTGAAAATGTATTAAACCTTAGAAAATCTTGTCCTCTACATCAGAAATCTCCTTTATATTGTGAAAATTATTTTGGTGTATAATGATGATGACAATATCTATGGCCTTAATATTCAGGTCAGTTAAGACTTGGGCTGGAGAAGGGGTTGGGGCTAATTTGGTCATATCGTGGTTTAGACAAGGAACCCTCTACCAAATTTAAAAACTTCATGATACCCGGGGTAGGGGTTCTGACTTCAGGTTGGGGCCAGAATAGTCATACAGTGTTATCAATGTGTATGATGTAAGGATGGCAATGGTTAACTGGTTAACCAACTAATCAGTCGGAAAGCTGGTAATCGGTTACAAATTTTTTAATAGGTTAAACATAAAATTTTGCAAATATGTTCATTTCGATATTTTGGCAGAATAATTGAAATGTACATTATAAGACCAGGATATATATCTGTGATGGATGCCCTTTAGTGATGGCGTTTTGATAGTGCAGAATTCCCGCAACTTTCAATTTTAGTGCGGAAATATCTAGCAATCCCTGGAACATCTGTGCTGTCAGAGAAGATTTTTTCTACTGCTGCTGGTGTTCTTGTAAATAAACTTAGAAGTAGCCTGTCATCATCAGTAATTGATAAAATCATTAAAAAAAAAAAAACAAGAGTGCAAAAGTTATATATCAGTGGCGATTTTGTTCAAATCTGAGTACAATAACTAGTGAATTAAATGTTATGCCTTTTTTTTCAACATTGATTAGAAATAAAGAATTCTGATATTCGTAATTAAACATTTTTTTCTTTGCAATTTAATTCTTATGAATATGACTTGAATTAGATTCAATAAAATTACCAAGAAAGCTTTTCGTTTGATTAACCAGTTAATCAGTTGAAAGAATTTATAATAAACTGGCTATAAAATTTTGACCTACTATAATGTTAAAAATTCTTTATTTTTGCTGAAACTGAATAGAAATTGACTACATATTTAGAGAGATAAAAAGATGTCTACTTAAATTGGAAATTTCATGATGCCTTGGGCAAGGGTATTGATTTCAGGGGGAGAGGGAAGCCAAAATAATCAAAATCAGAGTATATTTGCTTAAGAACACTCCTTTGTTCTTCTGATGTTCAATGAATTTAGAGGAGAGGATAAAGCTGTCTACCAATATTACAGATATAATTCATTTTTGGGGGGGATTGAATAAGGGCTGATTTAAATTTAAATTATATGCATATTTAGAAAGATCATAAAGCTGTGTGCAAAAGACTCCAGAATGAGGCTTAAATGCAAATATGAGACTCCCATACAGCTAGGTCTGTGTATTGGCTATGGTAACCAGGTGACCATTAAGGTCTGTAGCCCTCTTTTTTTTTTTTAGTCCCCTATTGGCTTTGCAATATTTTGCGCAAAGTGTTCAAATCAAACTGCTCATTGTTTTGTGCAAACAGTTAGCATTCCATGCAAGAAATGTTTTGTACTGTTCCTTTCAAGAGGCATAGTAGTATTCTAATTCAGGTTCTGTTATTTTGTTCAAATATATTGTTTAATTTTTACAACTAACAGAAAAAAAACCATGTAGTCTAATGGATAACACAGTGAATTTAGAGTTAGCCATCTTAATTTTGGCAAAAAATTTCAAGGTAAGGAAGAATTAACCATTTAAGTTTTCCTACTTCAGTAAAAGATATGCCCTCCATTAGCAATTGTTGCTGCTTGAATTCTGCGATGCATAGAGTTTGTTACATGGTTCATTTGTGTCGGGCATATTCTGCCACTCTTCCGGAAGTGCATGATGCAAAGTGGGGAGAGCCTCTAGTGGATTTGAGTGAGTTTGAATGTGTCAATCTAACATGTCCCTCACATGCTCTATTGGCAAGAGGTCAGTGAAATCGGAGAAGAATACACAGTACTCTTTTGCATAGGAAATACATTTGAACAGTTTGAGAGGGCATTCCTACTGCAACGTGACATGGCTTTATGTCTGAGGACATGGTTTGTAACTGTTTTGTAATACACCTTCATTTTTTAGATGTTTTTTCTAGATGCACATGGTTTGTTGACTGAACTTTCAACAAGACAGTGTGATTGTGTATATTTGTCAATGTGCATGTATCCACCAGCTAGTATAAAAGAAAATTTACTGAATATCATAATTAATAACCAGTAATTCATTCCATTTTTATTGTTTCTGCTCTGCATTTCATAAATAAATTCTGTATATTATCATCCGCCAAATTAGTGAACCTCACTATTACGGAGATAAAGCAGCAAACAGAGAATCATGTGACTATGTTGCCAGTAGAAATAGGGCAGTTTGTTGACTAGTCAATAGACCAGAGAGAGTGTGATAGTTGGTTTAACAGTTAAAATGTTGGTTCTAAATCGCATTAGTTTTATATAGGAAAAATATGTAGGTGTATAACAAAACTGAATGTACAAGTGTTTTAAAGACCGAAATGAGTATACAACAAAAATTCAGGTTACATTTTAGCATTTTGGTGGTAAAATGTCGCAATATTTTTATGACGTGTAAAACTCTTCATATTGCCTTTAGAATAGGCAATTTTTATGGCAATTGTTTATAGGGGCAATGGATACTCATAAAAAACATGTCATCATGGATAAAACTGCATCAATGTATGTAGCATAAGGGTATTGCTTGTCATTTAAAGAGATGCTGTGGTGCATTTTGCAAAAATTATTAGTGAAAGTAATTTTACTGTGCATTGCTGAAGGTAATTGTACTTTCAGAAGTGAAATTCATTTTTATCGTATATAGTTTTCAGAATGTCTGTGTGTTTGTCCACAAAAACTTTAACCTTGGCTATAACTTTTGAATGCTTATTGCTAGGAATTTCATATTTCACAGGTATATTCCTTGCGACAAGACCTTTCTTTTGGTATTGAAATTTTTTACCTCATGACCTTCGCTTTGGAGTTCGGTCTACTTATGAAAAACTTTAACATTGGCCATACTTTTGAATACTTAGTGCAAGGGCAAACTTTCATATTTCACAGGTATATTCCTTTTGACAAAACCTTTCTTTGGGTACCTAAATTGCTTTGCTACCATACAAGGTCATCATTGTTTCACAGACACATCTTGTTTATAGTTACATTCTACTTTCATTTCTGTCTGAAATTCAGTTGTTAAAATAGATACATGTTCTAAATTTATCAAGATTCCTACCCATGTTGTTCTCAAAGTTCTGCAGCACATTCGTAAGAAAATGGCTGTCATTACAATTTGTAAAGATATTAAAGTTGCATTGGAATTATTCTTAAATGAATATAAGATAGACAAAGTTTCATGTTTTATACAATTAGTATGTTGATAAAAAGGAAATGTGTTGGTAATGCCCAGGTACTCTTTGGTCTGGTGAAAGAGGAGGAAGAGGAGGAGGAAGAAGAGGAGGATGTAGAAGGAGAGAATATGACCTCAGGGTGGTTTCACCGTTTGACGAGTATTGTAGATAGTATTGATCTCTCGAGTAAAGATTCAAGAAGAGCTTATCTGCAGAAAAGAAAACAGAAAATCAAAAGCATAATGGATAGTATCAGCATGAAACAAAGACACAGGTAAAATTATCTAAATGATATATGAATACTTGTAAAAATCAAGAGATGACATTTTCATATAACTTTAAACTTCAGTATGATAACCAATCCAGATATTGTTTTTGATGAATTCATATGATTCAGAAATAGTGATCAAATTTAGAGGTCTTGTCAGCTTTTCCTAAAATGGAAATGCAAATTTCTTTCAAGTGTTCTTCCCTCTTTGTATTTTTGTTCCCTGCTTCAGTGAAAACTTTGGGTATTTTTGTGTCGGTCTCTCTAAATTCCAGCCATTTGTATGTAACACCTTGGTTTCTGGATAACTCAAATAATGATTGATCTTAAGCTATGGATCTTCACTTGTTTTACCTCTATGACTAAGATGTGACATCTAATGTTTTCAGGTCATATGGTCTAAGGTGAAGGTTGCATATTGATCAAGATAATTTCCAGTAATACTTTTTTAGCATGAAACTTCACATGAAGAGACTTGAATGCATTAATGATGCATTTTAGGTCAGTTGGTTGAAGGTCAATGTCACTGGGATATATATGTTAAGAGATGGTTTGGTATGATATTTTAAGTATTGTTTGAACTTTAGCAATGAAACTTCTCCTGAAAAGGCTCTTTAATTGAAATGTGATCCTATTGTTTTTAGGTCCAGAGGTCAAGATCACTGAGTCACATATGCTTAGAGTAGTTTTTAAGATAGTATATCATACTATTTAGTAGTGAAAGGCACAGGCCTTGTGGATATGACCTTGTAGACAGAGATCCCTTGTCACAATAAGTGTTGCATGATTAAGAACCATGACTGCTGCAGCTGTAAGCACCTAGCATATTGTGGCACTTCACCTAAAGCTGTTAATTCTCAACATAAGTTAAAAGTTCTTGAATGTATGTAAAACAACATGCAATCAAACTCTTTGAACCTTAGCAATGATTGATTGATTGTTTGTTTTCCGCCACAGTCAACAATTTTTCATTTATCTGGGGTGTCTAGTTTTTGTAGGTGGAGGAAAGAACCGAGATATAATGTATCCTGGAAGAGACCACCGACCTTCCAAAAGTAAACTGGCAAACTTTCTCACATTTATCGGCGCGAGTGGGATTTGAACCCGCGTCGACTAGAGGTGAGAGGCCTTGTGATTTTGAGCGCAATGCTTTAACCACTTGGCCACGGAGGCCCCTAACCTTAGCAATGAAACTTTATTTGAAGAATCTTTCTGACTGAAGAAGGATAATTCCTGTTGGTTTTGAGGTCAGAACATTATTAACTAAATAGTATTTAATTCATTTATATTTTTTTGTTGGGTGGTCCATGTTCAAGGTTACAAGTTGTATATTGTGAGAATTTTTTTTGTGGGTAATGTATAACAATGTTGAAACATTGGCAATGAATATTTACATGAAGAGCCATTATGACTAAAGAATCACCCCTACAGTACAGGCCACGAGTATTCCACAAAAAACATGGGACCAAAAGTGCACACTAAAGCACAGGCATAGAAAAAAGTCGGTACCTTTAAAGTTATGATTTCTGTGCCAGCATTGAATCCTTGAGCCATCCACATAACATAGTGTGTCCGCGGTGTGTCACGGAGGATAAATTTCATTTGAAATATCAAAATTTATATTTCATGATCAACTTTAAATTGTTTGATTAAGGATATACATTGTATATACATTATTATTAATTTTGTAGATTTATAAATCATTTCTGATATGTGAAGTAATTCTTATTTATATTAATTATCATTGTTGTTATTTAATTTAGGGTACTAATATCGATGTTTTGTTCAAATCATAGCCCCCAGGGATAAGGTGGGCCACAATAGGAGATCAAAGTTTTACATGCTGATATATAGGAAAGATCTTCCAAGAACCACTGGTCCAGTAAATTTGAAATTTAATGTGGAAGCTTCAAAATCTATTAAAATCATGATTCCTGGGGGTAGGTTGATACCACAATATGGGATCAAAGTTTTATATGCTGATATATAGGAAAAATCTTCATAAATATCTTTTGAACCATTTAAGCTAGGGATTTTATATGTTTTATATTCATTCTTTATAGAAAGACCTTTCATGTAATTCAGTGGTGTATGATCTAGTGACCTTGACTTTGATTGATTGATTGATTTTATATTTTTTTATGTCCCACTTGAGAATCTTTCACTCATGTGAAAACATCACCATTGCCGGTGAAGGGCTGCAAAATTTCGACCTATGCTTGGCGCTTAGGGCCTTTGAGCAAGGAGGTATCTTTATCGTGCCACACCTGATGTGAAATGGGACCTCGGTTTTTGTGGTCTCATCTGAAGGACCTCCCCATTTAGTTGCCTCTTATGACAAGCAAGGGGTATTGAGGACCTATTCTAACCCGGATCCCCATGAAGTCCTTGACTTCGAAGTTTGACCTACTTTTAATAAAAATCTCGCCAGTTCAATATATCCTGAACTACTTAAGGTAGATTTTCATATCTTGTATATATATTTCCTATGGCAAGATTTTTCATTTGATATCATAACTTTTGACCTTGTGACATTGAGAGTTTGACGTACTTTGAAGAAATCATAATCTATTGAATATATCTCTACCTATTTTAGGCAGGGCTTTCATATTTTGTATATAGATTCTTTGTGGTAAGACATTTTGACAGAATATTTCATCTTTAACCTTGGAGTCTGACCTACTTTTAAAAAACCCTTGCCTATTCAATATCTCCTGAAGTATTTAAGTTCAGGCTTTCACAATTTGTACAAAGATTCTTTATGGCAAGACGTCATTATTCCATAAAGTGTGACCTTGACCTTGGAGTTGGACATACTTTTTAAAAATCTGACCCATTTAATATCTTTTGAACTATGTAAGGTATCTCTTTCATATTTTGTACGTAGATTTTTTTCTTTGACCTTGGAATATGACCTACTTTTTAAGAAAACGTAACCTTTTAAATATCTTCGTAATTATTCAAGGTAGGGCTTTCATATTTTGTAAATAGATTCTTTATGGGAAGGCCTTGTGATACATTGGTGTTTGTGCTTGTGACCTTGACCTGAAGTTTGACCTTATTAAAAATCTGACCTAATCAACATCTCCTGAACTATTTTAGATAGAGATTTCATACTCTGTATAGGTCTTTCGGATGAGACCGTATAAACCGAGGTCCTGTGTCGTAGTAGGTGTGGCACGATAAAGATCCCTCCCTGCTCAAAGGCCCTGAGTGCCAAGCATAGGCCTAAATTTGCAGCCCTGTCACCGGTAATGGTGACAGCCGCCGGATAGCTGAAAAATTGCTCAGGCGGCTATAAACAAACAAACAAACAAACAAACAAACAAAACATACTCTGTATATAGATTTCTTATGGCAAGATCTTTCATTTCGTACCATGATCTGTGACCTTGGTCTTATCCAGAACAGTAGGGTCATGTTAGTCATATTGGTGTTGTAGTATCTTGGTGTCATGTGAATTCAATTTCAGTTATGTTTTGGGCTAAAATGGGGCTACACTATGGAGTCAAAATTTTTTTCATGGGAATAAAGATTGATGAAAATGTCTTTTGAAATCACAACAGCTAAACAATGGTAGGTCCAAGGTGATTCAGGTGAGTGATGTGGCCCATTGACCTCTTGTAGAAAAACATTATTTTCGATCCCTATTTGGTCTCCAGGGTGAAAATGAAAACTCTGAAACCTTATTGCACATCTACTAGACACCACCTTCATCTTCCAAAAGATGTGGCTACTGCATAAAACGTATGAGGAATTCTGGGAACCAAACTTTTTTTTTTTTTTTTTTTTAATAGATAGAACATTGTTTTTAATCCCCATTTTGCCTCCAGGGTAAAATTGAAAATTCTCACCCACAAGACACCACTTATCATATTTCAAAAGATTAATTGGTTACTGCTTTTAAAAAATAAAAGAGGAGCTTGATGGAAAAGAAAGTTTGACAGACAGATGGATGGACAGACCAGGGTAACAGCAATGTATCTGAACTGTTTTTTAGAAAATGTGGGTGTATAAAAGGAGTTTTAGGAAGAAGAAATTGTGACAGATGGACAGACAAATTAGGGTAACAACAATATAGCCACACTTTCTTTAAGTGTGGATATAATAACAACTCTTCAACACAAAATGAAATCCTTACAAATATGCTTATATTTTCTTAAACCATGAACATTTTATCCCATGAAAATTAACAAATGGTTTTATAGTAGCTAACATAAAGTGTTTACATCATGGACTTAAGGTTGCTGAAAAACTGTTACTCTGTTGTATATTTTCTAGATACATATATTTGATTGAAAAAAAAAATGATAGAATCAGTTTTGCCTTTTCTGGAAACAAAACAAAGACAACTTGGTAAAATATTATCTGCTGAGCAGATAAAAATGATCTACATGTAATAATTTGGGGAACTCCCCTGCCCCTGTGAGTTGGTCTTTACTGATAATGAACAGGAAGTAAAATGCCTGTATCGTGTCCTCATTTGATCAATACTATCAGAAGATCATTGTCCAATGTCAACTATTAAGTGAAAGAAATCTTTATTTACAGCTTAAGGTGGTGCAAATAATATGTTTACACATTTCAGGTTGTAGTGTTCATGAAATAAAATTACTCACTGCAATTGGGTTCAGTAGAAATTTTTAAAATTTAGATTTCCCTAAAATTGAAGAGGAAAATTTCCAAATGACAACTGTGAGATCTGAGACATCTTTTTTCTTTCTTTTTTTTTTTTTTTTTTGAACATGGGTGAGTTGTTTTGGTAATGATAACACTATATAATATTTTACCAATTAACATGTATATATCATTGTTTTCACCAATTTACCTCTTTCTGATGTTAATTGGTATAACAAGATTCAGTAGTTAACTGTGGGGTGCTTCTAAAATCAACTTTTTTATGCCCCTGGAATGAAGGATTGGGGGGGGGGGGGGGGGAGATATAGGTTTTGGTCTGTCTCTCTGTCCATCTGTCTGTCTGTCTGTGAAAAAAAACCCTTAAACCTTGGTCATATCTTTTATACGTTAAGAAGTAGACCTTTCATATTTGGTATAGTGTATTCCTTGTGGCAAGTCCTTTCCATTGACACCAAAATCTTTGACCTGATGACCTTTACATTGACATACTTTTAGAAAATTCTAATATAAGCCATATCTTTCAAATCATAAGAGATACTGTTTTTGTATTAAGCATGTGCATTTTTTATGAGGAGACCTTTCCAATGATTTGTTGACCTTGTAGAAGTAAATATAAGAAATAAATTTTATTTTTGAAAATAAATGAGGGTATGAACTGCAACACTCCACACCAGCATAGTTTTCATAAAATGCTGTGTACTTCATGTAGTATGCAGGCATAAAGTGTCACAGTTCATGCCCTGATGTATTTTCAAAAATAAAATTTATTTCTGAACACAACTTATTTTCTAATAAGTATATATAGGCTTTCAAGTCAAGTTGAAAGGTTACTTGTATATGACAAGGGCCAATATCTCGAAGCATAATACAGTGAAACAGCAAATGTGTACTGCTGATAAAACAATAGTGAACTTGTAAATATGAATGTATATTGAAATGACTTGTTGATTTTTGCTATAAAAGATGAAAAAGTTAAAAAAGAATATAGAAAAGTAAATCCAAATGTGTTAAGGGAATATTTGTGTAAATATGATGAAGAATTTACAGTTTTAGTGATGTTATATGGTAATATTGTCAATTTCTAATTGTATACTTGTAATATTGGTAAATAATATTTTTATCTTATCAGCCCTACACATCATGATAAAACATGTTGAACTGCAGCTGGTAAACATTTATAATTACAATCACTGCATCGGTATCATCCTTGCACTTTGATAAATCAAATTTGTTTATTTAGGTTTTTCTTTTCTACCTGTCCTAATATACATGCTTTTTGTGACACAAGAGGAATGTCAAGTTCGATCATTTTGTCTTATCAGTATTGAATGCCTTATCAATACCATTGTGCATGGGGATTTAAGGGCACAAACTGTGTACCTGCTTAGCTTAAATTTATTTAAGTGCAGTCCCAAATAAATGTTTTCCTTCTTTTTGAAATGGCATATCAGTGGCAAAATGGGGCATTTAACGGATACCATGACCAACTGGATAATGGATATCATAATCCAGATTTTGAAGATGATGTAGATAGTAAGAGGCAGGAGTATCCAAATAGCAGGGAGTTTGGGAATAATCAGTTTCAGAGGAACTCTTATGGTGCTGATTTTGATTCATTGGAATATGAAGATTTTGATTCACCTGTATATAGAGGTTTTGATTCACAGAGGAATGAAGATTTAGATACACCAAGGAGCAGAGACTTTGATTCTCCAAAACCACAATATTCTGATTCACGAAGGTTACAAGATGTCAGATCAAGGAATTTAGAGAGAAAGTCTTCTAGAGGCAATGACAATCATGCATACAGTTTTCATGATGACGATCATGCAGACTCAGTCCTGACACAGAGAGGGGAGTTTGAAAGACAGTCAGGGAATTTTACTGAAGAGAACAGAAATCCTGAACAAGTTGAACAGAGGAATTATAAAGATATAGATATCAATAATTTGGACACAAACTTCAAGAGAAGAAATCACAGAACAAAACGAGAAGGATGTGATGAGAATGATGGTGGGTTTGATAGTGAAACCAGTAGGGTTGAGCATTTACAGCAGAACTGGGATGGAAAAGAAACTGTGATAATCAGAAAGAAGAGAACTAAGGACAATTCTGACAGATGGAGTGAGTCAGCTTCTGAGTACAGTAATCAAAGGTCTCGTGCCATATCCAGAAGTGTTAGGAAGTCAGCTAATGCCACTACTTTGCCTAGCAATGGAAGGCGGATAAAAACTAAATTAGAGGCTTTAATCTACAGTGCCAAAGATCAATCAGATATTGCACAAGTTTACAGGTACGGACTTTTAAAAATTTGTGAAGTTTAAAACTGTTAAACATTAAAACTAAGAAAGAAATTTTGTATAATGCAAACATCATTAAGTTACACATATGAACAAGGAAATTGGAAAACAGAACTAAAACAAAACAAATACATTTTGTTTTATACTGCTGTATAATATTAGAATTTAGCTTGAATATGCAGAACAAGGAAATTATTATAGATTTCATAGCCTTTGGGGCTATTAATACCTTAAACGGGTGACTGATAAGGCCTGTGGGCCTCTTGCTAACTTCTTCTCCAGAACCATGTAGCCCAGTTTTAAACAAATTCACCATAAAGCATCTTTGGGTAAAGGGAATTTAAAATTGTTCACTTGAAGGGTCACACCCTTTCAAAGGAGAAATAAATAAATAGTGATATTATATTGTCATCTTTCAAAAATCTTTTTCTCAAGAACCATAGGGTCAGAAAAGACCAAATTTATGTGAAAGCTTCCTTAAAGAATGTAGATTCAAAATTATTCAAGAGGTAGGGGGTCCACAATAGTGGATCAGTTTTCCTTGGAGATGTATAGGAAAATATCTTTTAAAATCTTCTCAAAAACAGCAGGTGCTTGGTAAGTCCTTTTCACCTTGTGCAAGCAAGCATCCTCTGACAGGTAGTGAAAATTCAAGTTTTGTTTAAATTAGGGTAGGGCTGATATGGGATCAAAGTTGTATTAGCTCACCTGAGCTAAAAGCTCAAGTGAGTTTTTCTGATCACTTTTGTCTAGTGTCCATCTGTAAACTTAACATTTTCAACTTCGACTTCTTTCCCAAAGCCATAGGGTCAATTTCAGCCAAACTTCCATAAAGCATCCTTGGGAAAAGGGGATTTAAAAGTGTTTAAATGAAGGGTCACACCATTTTCAAAGTGGAGATAATTAAGAAACAGTAAAAATATATCGTGTCATCTTTTAAAAACTTATATTTAAGTTGTCAATGTAGTTTCAACACTTAAGAAAATTAGAATTTTTTTCTGCATGTAAAGTACACTAATGATTCAGATGGATATCAAAAATTGATTTATATCCAAGCATATACAAGTAGTTCAAATTTATGTTTGTTGACATTAAAGGCCCCATGGGTAGGGTGGGGCCAAAATAGGATATCAAAGTTTTATATGGGAATATACAGGAAAGTAAAACATTCTTTTCAAGAGTAGTAGGGCCCCAATAAATCAAATTGAGATGCAAATGTTCCCAAGTTGTGTGGATTTAAGTTTTTCTTTATGCCTCTGTCAGTCAGAGATTCAGGGGCAGATAGGTTTCTCTCTCTGTCCACAAAAATGTTTGAATGCTTAGTGCTAGGGTTTTCATATTCCTTTTGACAAGACCTTTTGGTATCCAGACTTTTGACCTCATGACCTTTTTCTTTGAGTTTGATCTAGATTTGAAAAACATTGGTGATAGGGCTTTTATATATCATATTTGTATTCCTTGTGACAAAACCTTTCTTTTGGTATCAGAATTACTTTACTTCCATATGGGACACTGGTGTTTCACAAACATTTTATTTATACTTCTGTAACTATAGTTTGGTGATGTATTGTTTTTGTTCTGTTTTACTGTCCAAAACTAAATTAACCTCACTCATGATTACTTTTGAATGGTGAGCAGTAGGCTCTCATATTTCATATGTGCATTTCTTGTTACAAACTGCTTTTTGGCACCAAGGTATGTAATATTGTGACCTTGACCTTGGAGCTTGACCTACTTTTAAGAAAACCTAACCTGTTCATTATCTCATGAATTATTTTAAGTTAGAACTTTCATATTTTGTATATAGATTTCTTTTGGCAAAGCCTTTCATTTCATACTATACTGATGGACTTTAAAAACACAACACACTTTTTTTTAATTTATTCATTGAAAACATTACATATAAAACTTTTATTGCAAAATTTACCCAACATACGTCGTATTGATTTTTAAAACCAATCTCTCGATTTACCTGTGTTTATTATTTGCGCATTTTGAGTAGCATCATGCGAAATTTTCGGGGCTTTTTTTCAAATACGTGGAAAGGTAATAGAGGAGTTTTTCGCGATAAAACAACTTTGTTGGTGAAAGCACAGACACCTCTTACAGAAAAAATTCAAAACCAAGACTATGCTGTGCTTAAGCAAGAAATGCGTAGTCAGGCACTTGGTATGCTGCAAGCAGGCGTTAGTTAGCATGAGGTTGCAAGGTTTTTTAATGTCCATCCTTGTACAGTTAGCGGGTTGTTGTCACAACTCCATCAGACGGGATCCCTAAATGATCGCCCAAGACCTGGTCAATCGTTTGTGACGCCATGGCAACAAGCGTTCATACAGCAACGTCATCTGCGCAATAGGTTTACGGCCGCTGTGACCACAGCGAGAGAAATCATTGGACATCATGGAAGGCCTATTCATCGTAGAACCCTAGAATTTTGAAGCGCCATGGGATCCACTGCAGAAGACCTTATAAGGGGCTACAGCTTAAATTGCATCACCGATGGTACAGATTGCAATGGGCAAGGCAGCATCTGACTTAACATCAAAATTGGTCACATGTTGTGTTCCCAGATGAGTCCAGATTTAATGTTAGCAACGTAGACGGCAGATGTGGAGTTTACCGTTGTTTACATGAATGTTTTGCAGACAATTGTGTCCTCTAGCATGACAGGTTTGAAGGGGGAGGCGTCATGGTCTGGGGTGCGACTAACCACAATTTTTGGTCACAACTGGTCATTTTAAATGGAACCCTCACTGCTAGGAGGTATGTGGATGAAATTCTGCAGCCTGATTTAGCACCATTAATGCAGCAGCATAGGCAAGGAAATGGGTTAATTTTCCAACAGGACAATGTGCACGCACATGTGGAAAGGTTGACACAAAACTTTTTTCAAACAAATGCCATTGACGTCCTTGATTGGCCCGCTATGTCCCCAGACTTGAATCCAATTGAGCATTTGTGGGGCGAGCTGGGGTGACGTGTACGCAGCTGCCAGCCTCAGCCTCAGAATCCGCAAGAATTAGGGAGAGCCTTGTTGGAGGAAAGGCAGAATATTCCTCAGAGGACCATCTGAAATGTTTGTCAATCAATGTCACGTTGCCTTTGTGCCATCATCACTGTTAATGGAGGTCATACCTGGTACTAGTGAACAAAACCACATTTTTGAAGCACCCCTCATTGACATTCATTTCAACTGTAGCCTTTTTGTGAATAGAATGATGTTCAAAATCAAAGAATAGTGTTCAGTTAACATGGTTTAATATACCACTATGAATTTGTTTATTAGATATATGAACAAATTTATAATATATAAAATTATCAAGTGTTGCATTTTTAAAGTCTGTCAGTATATTATATCATGATCTTTGACTTTGTGACTTTGACGTCCAGAACAGCATGGTCATGTTAGTGATATTGGTATTGAGGTATCCCCATGTTGAGTGAATTCAAGTTTTGTTATGTTGTGACCCTTTGGGGATAGGCTGGGATCACAGTAAAGGGTCAATATTTATAATGGAAGTAAAAATTGAAAAAAAAAAAATAATAGAACCACAACAGCTGAACAACAGCAGGGCTATGGTGACTTAGGTGATCTCTTGTTTGAAAATCTACTGAAGAATCATTTGACCAGAAAAGACAGAACTTGTATGAAAGCTTCCTTAATGAGTGGAAATTATTCAAAATCATAGTCCCCAATTTTGGGTGGGGCACAATAGGGGATCAGAGCTTTCTATAGGGATATATATAGGAAGAAACCTTTTAAAAAATCTTCTCAAGCACAGCAGAGCCTTGATAAATCATATTACTATTATTAGTTAGTGTAGACTTAAGATTGCTCAAATTATGGTCCTGGGAGGTAGGGTAGAGCCACAATAGGGTAACAAAGTTTTATACAAGGGAATATATAAGAAAAAACTTTAAATCTTTTTTCAAGAGCAACAGGGCTATAATTAACCATGTTTATTGGCAAGCATCATCAAGAAGTGCTTTGGATGAAGATATTCAATTGAAATTTGATTTGTGGCTTTGTCTTGGATAGTTACAGATCAAGGTTGAGTTTCTTTATGCTTGGCCTACTTGTAATTGAATTATCGTACTGATAGGGACTTCGTATTGCCTGCAATACACTCAGAATGCTTGTTGTATTGCAAATTCATATTTGATGAAATCATGGCCTCTAAATTGGGCTATGTTGGGACTATAATTGGGATTTAGAATTTTATGTGAGAAAATTTATATACATAGGAAATTTTAAAAATTCTCATCAAGAGTAGGAGGGACACAATCAAATTGATATGCAAACATTCTAGATCATGTGGATTCAACTTTTATTAAAGTTTGGATATGGGGTTAGAGTGGGGCTAGAATTAGTGGATTGATTGATTGATTATGTATTGTTTTATGTCCTGCTCGAGAATTTTTCACTCATATGAAGACGTCACCATTGGCGGTGAAGGATCCTCAGCACCCCTGGCTTGTCGTAAGAGGTGACTATATGGGATGGTCCTTCAGATGAGACCACAAAAACCTTGTGTCACAGCAGGTTAAAAATCCTTCCCTGCTCAAAGGCCATAAGCGCCAAGCATAGGCCTAAATTTCACCGGCAATAGTGATGTCTCCATATGAGTGAAAAATTCTCGGGCAGGACGGAAAACAATATATATAATCAATCATATGCACGTGAATGCTTGTGCATATTTTTTTTTTCAATTTTATGGTGTGAAAATGACCATAACTTTCAAATAAAAGACTGAAATGAAATAATGTTTATAAATACTGTGAGTTTATGATACAAATGCCTTAATTGAATATAATGTATTACAATGTATAAACAAAAATCAAATTTGAGTGTGCTTGAATATGCATATTAATTGTTAATATCTAAAATCATTAACTTATTCTGTAACATTTTTAGTTTTCAATACATTTTGAAATTTATGTTGTCATTCATATTTTTGAACTCTCTATAACTGATCAGTATGGTGAAAAATGCAAACATGTGTGATCAGTTTTGATTGGATAATACTTAAAGGGACATGGACACGATTTGAGATGAAAATTTTCCAAATTTTATTTTTTCATTTTTAATTTCTAATGATCAACCAAACTTTGAATATCAGATTTGAGATGAAAATTTTCCAAATTTTATTTTTTCATTTTTAATTTCTAATGATCAACCTAACTTTGAATATCAGTTGTTGAGTTACAAGTGAAATTTAGCACTCACAATTTTTTATTATGTAAACAAGCCCTGTGCCTTGTTTTTGTTTATATATAGATTGCTTAATAGTGATTGATTGATTATGTATTGTTTAATGTCCTGCTAGATAATTTTTCACTCATATGGAGACGTCTATTGCTTAATAGAAAATATGTTTAAAACAAAATGAGATGTGACAAATGCTAGAAACTCTTTAATTGTGTTCAGAATTAGCTTGTAAATTAAAAAATCTGCTTTAAATGAAACCTTTACTAGTATATGTAATCTTTAGATGTGAATTATTAAAATCATGGCATGAGCATTGTTTACATAACAAAGAATTGTGAGATCTGTATCTCTAATGTAACTCAACAACTGACATCTTTGCTGACCATTAGAAATACCTTAGTTTAGTATTCTAAGTATTAAAAATAGAAAAAAAACAAATTAAAAATTTCAACTCGAATTATGTCCATGCCCTCTTAAACATCCATAACTCATTTATGAGGAAGAATGAATAATGTTTACATGATAGTTACATTATAGAAAGAGGTTTATGCATTGTTTTTAAACTTGCTATTTTTACTAGGGCTTGCTCTTCTTCGTTTTTCATTGAAATGTCTTGAAATATACCTTGTAGTTTGTTTTTTGATTAAAACCTCTAACATATTTATACATGATCAAATTTACTTACCATTATGTACATGAATGTATGCTGAATTTTCAATGGACATAGTTATACCTTTGGAACATATTTGTATCTTAATGAAAATGTCTTAACTCCACAAAAACCCTTACAAACAAAGATACATTGCTGGATCCAGTAAATGTTCTACCAAGCCCCTATCTTTGTTCCTTATGGAAATATTAACTGCTGTGAAGGAGAAACTTCAAACAAACTGTGCCACTACATATGCCAGAAGTGGTGTAAATCAAATGTGGATTCTAAAAAATTCTAAAGAACTTTTAGTGAATTTGAAATCACAAAACTTTTCTCAAATTCACAGCATTAAAACATATGATTTTACAAAAAAACACTTTACACGACCATACCTCACAATAAGTTAAAGACTAGACTTTTTGACATCATAGACAGTTGCTTCGTCAACAAAAATGGTAAAAGGAAATATTCATATTTAGTGATTGGTCATCCCAAAAATTATTTTGTTAAACACCATTCTGACTCCACGTACAAGGACTCGGAAGTTGATATTAAAAAGATGCTAGACAATTCATTGACAATATTTACGTAGCCTTTGGCGATCAGGTCTTCTATCAGTCTGTTGGAATTCCCATGGGCACGAATTGTACTCCTTTGTTAGCTGACCTATTTTTATATTCTTATGAAGCAGAATTCATTCAAAAGCTTCTAAAAAATTTCTTGCTGTGGCCTTCAATTCGACATTTAGATATATCGATGATGTTTTGTCTATTAACAATGATCATTTTCATTCATATGTCGATTCGATATATCCCAGTGAACTTGAAATAAAAGACACCACAGAGTCTTCCACTTCTGCTTCATACTTAGATACTTGATGCCAACGTGAAACTAACAACTATGACAAACAGGATGATTTCAAGTTCTCCATCGTCAACTTCCTTTATTTATGTGGCAATATTCCATCATCACCTGCATATGGTGTTTATATCTCCCTACTGATTCAATATGCAAGAGCTTGTTCTCCATATGTTCAGTTTTTAAATCAAGGCAGGCTACTGACAAAGAAGTTGATGTTACAGGGGTTTGTACAGTCTTGTCTAAAGTCAGCATTTCGCAAATTTTATGGTCGTTATAAATATCTAGTTTGCCAGTACAACTTACCATCAAGTTAAATGCTGTCTGATGTGTTTCATACCAATTGTTAGGCCGTTTTTCACACACTGATTCTGACTACGTATTGCTCTGTTTACCTATCAGAATATAGGGCTTACTGTGGGTGTGACCGGTCGACAGGGGATGCTTACTCCTCCTAGACACCTGATTGCACCTCTGGTATGTCCAGGGGTCCGTGTTTGCCCATCTCTCTGATTTGTATTTTCTATAGGATTTACGAGATTGAATACTGTTAGTTATTTTGACATTTTCATATGTTAGGCATATATTGAGACAGCTGAATCAGTGGCATGGCTAAATTTAGTACATTGGTCATGCATGAAGATGCTCTCGATTTTGATTAGACAATGATCAAATATCTATAACTCTAGCTTTTCAATAATTTGTTTGAAAGATTACATGCATATTCCATTGATTTTGATTGGATAATGCTTTACTTTTGTAGCTTTCCCATATATAATGGAAATGAATTGAAAATCCATGCAGTTTATATATAAGTATTTTTTCCTCTAGTTAATTCAATGAAATTGTACCACTTGGTAGATGGGGTTGTTTTAAGAACTTTAGCAAGCAGCACTAGTTTACTAAACAGTATCTATGACTTTTAGTATTTTTAGATATTGTGTTATATACCTGCAAAATTTTTGTTACAGAGACCAACTTTTGCAAAAATCAGAACAAAGTACACATCACATATGGAGATACCGTCAAAAAAAGGTAAAAGTCAATGCAAAAACTTGACTATTTTTTGGAATTGAACTTAAGAATGGAATGTTATGGTGACAGTTTTTAGGTCATCTGAGTCAAAGGCTCAAGTGAGCTTTTCTGATCCAAATTTTTCATTGTCTGTCTCCATCATTAGCATTGTGAACTTTTCACAATTTTATCATCTTCTCTAAACCCATTTGGCTGATTTCAACTAAACCTGGTACAGAATGTCCTTGGATGAAGGAGTAAAGTTTATTCAAATGAAGGGTCATATTCCCTTCCAAGGGGAGATAATCAAGCAAAGCAAAAACTAGGGTGGAGTCATTTAAAGATCTTCTTCTCTAGAACTGTGGGTCATGATTAGTCATATTAATATGTATGCAAGCATCTTCAAGTATTACACATTGAAGTATATTCAAATCATGGCCACTTGTGGTAGGATGGGACCACAGTGAGTGAAGAAAGTTTTATATGGGAATATATTAGAGCTGAAATAAAAATACAAAAATCAGTATTGGAATATTTGGGACTACTATTTTATTTGTATTTAAATCTTCATTGATGTCATATATAAAATTAATTTTTTTAATAAAATGTTACTTATTGTTTCACAGCTTTGTTATTATGTGGACATGTTTGAGTGTATTGATTTAGTTATGTTTCTTGATGTTAAACTGTCCATTGTTTTGGTAGTTCAAATATTTTATATTAAGCTTAAACGACTGGGGCATGTAAGATAAAAAATTGAACATTTACATATGCAGAAGATTTATTAATTTTTCTCCTTTAGTTAGAGATGCTTGCCTCTCAGTAAATCATTATTTTACATAATGGAAATTTGAAGGCAATATCAGCTAGGTCTTGTTTCTGGAAACGTTTTAATGATAATAAAAGTAATCATCTGAATCAATTTTTACTAGGTTACCTGAGTCATTCAGGTGACCTATTATCATAGGTCTTCTTCCATCATTGTGTATCATCCTTAAACAATTTAATATTTTTGACTTATTGAAAACTACAAGGCCAATTGTTACCAATTTAGGTGTGAAGCTTCTTTCGGATAAGAGGAATGTAAATTGTGAAACTACGATGTTTGCTCCATAGTGCAAAAAAAAAAAGTTTGGGTTTGAATTTACTATTAAAGAGTAAAGTATAGAACTCTAAATATAGGGTACCCAAGTTTGCTGATGAAAAATCTATAACCTAAATGGTATAAAATTCTATTCTGTATTCTAATATGATCACACACAACCAGTCTACATCACTACCCAAGTTGATCACCTAATTCTGTACACTTCCCAAAATATGCAGAAATGAATTCAGAAAAATGCCAACTATTTTTTGGTTGAGTTTTAGCTGGGCCCTTGGCACTGTATGATTAAACAGAATGTTTGTGCATTGCAACAAGCAATTTCATAGGATTTGCAACTTTAAATATCATTTTTAAGTTGAATTTCTTACCTCAATTCATAAACTGAAGTCCATAATAGTTCCAAGTGACTGAAAGTTGTAAAACCTTAAAATTATTAAATCTGTTAATTAACTTCTTCTTGATAACTAAATTCTAATTCTTTTGAAATTTGGTATGAAGCATTTTTGTGACAGGGCTGACATGTATGGTAAATTTCAGGGCTCCTGCACTCCTGGGGCCTTTTGGGTGGGGCAAAAACTGCCAGAAAGTGACCAATTTTCAAAAATCTTCTCTAGAGCTGCACACGTTTAAGAAAAACTACATGTATAGTAATATAGAGCAGGAAGGCTTCTACCAAAATTGTAAATGTCATGATTCTTGGGGTAGAAATTCTGACTCCAGGACAGGCCTAACTTGGTATATATAGTGTATATATGGAAAACATTCAAATAACATCTTCTTTAATGCTAATGGCAGCCATGTCAAACCCAAGATGTTAACATAGGTAGTGATTGCTCCTTCACCAACTGCTCAGCATTTAGAAGTTTTTCGGATATGTCTTAAAAACAAAGATCCCATGGTAGGCATTGGCATATTAAAGAATTCTCACTGCTATGGTCCTGAGCACTAAGCATAAGTCTAAATTTGTGGTATTTCACCCACAGTTGATGATGTTTCAACATGAGTGAAAAAATCTCAACGGGACATAAAACAAGCAAACAAATCTATCAGTCTTTAATGCTATTGATACTAAATTGAAAATAAATAGATATCTAGAAGGTGTAAGTAATCCTTTACCAAAATTGTAAATTTCATGATCCTAGGGGGTAAGGGTTTGGTTTTAGAAGAGAGCCAAAATTATTATAGTTATTATTGTCTTTATCATTTGAAAGACTTCTTATGTTTGCTGTTATGGTTGAAAAACTAAATGCATATTTAGGAAAAGTTGAAAAGTATGTACCAAAATTGTGAATTTTGCAACCCCAGGGTTTTGCCTTTAGGACAGGTCAAAATTAGTCATTTCACATTAATGTTACATATGTTATATATTTGAAGCGAAGAGCGGTCACCTAAATGCATATTTTGATATTGGTAGAGTCAGCCGAAGCCAAGTGTAAATTTCCAGACATGAATTGTGAAGGACTGCTCCAAGATTCAGTGAAGGCATCAGTCCTAATATCTAGCTGAGGTGAATCTCGGTTGAGATTAAAGTGACCGATAAGGCCTATGGGCCTCTCGTTATTTAAAGTATATATTCTGAATGTGTGTGTGTGTGTGCATGGTGTGTGCATGTTAAAAATCAGTAGTTGAAAATAGGATTTGATAACACAAATTTTCTCACACATGAAGGCATGGCAGCATTTCAAACAGAGAGCTAAAGATGTGCTGTTTCAATTTGAGTTATGGTCTGGATCATTTAAAGAAATAGAAGGTATGGAGCAATTTCTTTACTCTCTATATTAGTTTTCTTGGACTTGCACTAATTCAACAGAAATGGAAAAGTTGATGATATCCCTTATACTTAGTAATGTAATATTTTAGGGCAATTTGGGACTGCAGTAATGACATACTTCAGGTTCATGAGATGGCTGTTGTTTCTGAATTTCTACTTGATGGTCATTATGATGGGTTTGACGATGGTGCCATACCTAGTTCTACTGAATAGCCCTTCAGATTTCTGTAACACTGTGCCAACAAACTGCACCAACAACATGAATAGCTCTACAAATTCCTGCAACAATGTGACCACAAACTGCACCAACATGGATAGTTCTGCAAATTCCTGCCGCAATGTGCCAACAAACCAAACCATTAACATGAATAGCTCTGCAAATTTCTCTGAAATTGCACCAACGTATTTCAACAATTGCGCTGAATCAACACAGACTGACTTCTATGAGGCTGCTGTCAAGTGTACAAATGAATACAAGGACTTCAACATCGAAGTCCGTAAAAACGAAACACTTGATAACCAGTTCCTGGATGTACTACAAGGAACAGTACGTATAATCATTTATCTGTATGAATGGAGCTTGAGATGGTGAGCAGACAAATTGAATAACATACATTAATTTGGGTAGCATCTTTGATTTGAGACTTTGTTGACACACCTGCCTCAAGACTAAACTGAAGTCAAAATTTTGATTACTTATAACTGAAAATTTATCTACTTGTTCCACAGATGTTGGAAAACACTGCTGTTCATAAAAACGTCAATTATAAACATATACTAAAAATTTTATTTTATTTGTTAATATAAGTTATTTTAAAAGGTTAGTTGGATTTGAAATTTAGACTTGAATCTGTTCTCAGTTTATAATCTTGAGACATGTTGCTGTTGTTTAAACAATAAAATGCTTTCTTTGTTGTTTTTTCAGGTGATGAAAGTTGCAAGCATAAAAAACAACAAAGACATTTTGTTGCTTATATTTATAATTTTATGTATTTTCTAAAAATATAAACTAGATTTAAGTACTAAAATATATAATGGAATAGCCAATACACCCTTTGACCTTGACAATGCTCCATATTTGATGATGATTATGTGGACAGGTGGTACAAAAAACCGGATTAAACTAATTTGCAACAAACAGATATATGTATTCATTGTCAAGGATGAAAGCCATGTCAATTTCAAAAGAAATATGAGAGAAAATATTCAATGAATGTAAATATTTGCACAGTAGATATAAAAAAAAATTTGACATACTTATGTCATTAAAAAATGCTTGTAATTTTCATTTTCCTAAAACTCTCAGAGCTTGTTACTGAGTTGGCTATATGTGATAGCCATGGAATAGTCAGTGGCTGTAGCTGTCCTAAATGTACTGGACCCAGCATTATGATGTACATACAGACCCTGGAGTGTGCTACTATACCTCCAAAGCCTTTTGTTTCATTCCATGCAAATTGTTCAGAGTTCTATGCAAACCATTCAGCGTTTCATGCAGACCATTCACCGTTCTGTGCAAGAATCTTTTCATTCCATGCAAGAATTGTTTTGTTCAGTGCAAACCATGCAAACGTTTTGTGCAAGAATCGTTGTGTGCAACAAACGTTTTGTGTGGTAGAGCTGTTCAAGCCACTACCCTACATATTTATGGAGCATGCATTAACATATTTTGGTTTTCTTTATCAAATATTCTTTCTTCATTTATTTTAAAAGAATTATTTTAAAACTTCTAAATTCACTTCATCCCCAAAAATCTGATACCATATTTTGCCAAATATAATCTGCACTTGTTATAATATACAATTCTCTCTCTCTCTGGCCTGAAAATTGTTGAAAAAATGCACTTTGGGTGTGTAATACGCAGCAAAAATTTTGACCAAGCAGTAATCTGCGGTAATATTCATTGAATATTTTTGTGGAAATAATGAATTCTAAACAAGAATTTGCAATCTCTGCAACTTTAGTTTTGAGGTAACAGTTGTCTGTGGTAATCTTCACAGCATGCCTTCAGGGGAAATACATGGGTAATCTCATGTAAATTTCAGCAGAGCATGAGATTTTGTAGCAATAAAGTTTTAAAGAATCAATATTTCCACTGTTGAAACGTAAATAAAATCAATTAAATAGTTGATAATATAAAAATAAAATTAAAATATTAAACTAGTGTTTAATTTATTGTAATCAACACATGTACCACATGTGATGTACAAAGGTGTGATTTATCAAACCCGCATTAAATTATAAAAATAATTGTGATCAAAGATATTGATAGGTGCTATAAATATTGAGTTCACTGCCTGTAAAAGCAATGCTGAGAGAAATAAAAAGTTGCATGATGATGAGTAACACACACCCTAATGCCAGTTATTTAAAGCAAAAATATTAATACCTGGTCTTGAAAATTGGGCAACTTGTCAGTTTATTTCTGACACGTTCTCCATGATTTTTTTTTCACTTAATGTATGAGGAAAAATATACTCTATGGTATTTCTTTACCCTGAGGGGGTATCTACCAACATCTCGGTGCAAGTGCAGTGTTCACAACAATGGCTTCATAAAACGTGTGGTTATTGACGTCTCATTATTTCTTTTAAACAAGAAAAGTTGTTTCAAAATCTCACATTAGCATTTCCTTAAAAAATATTAATAAACTAAGTATAGGAAACTAACTTCTTAGTGACAAATCATTGTCTAACCTAACTCTGTTCATTTTAGAACGTGACATGGCACTGAATGGTGGCATATGAGGTGCAGTACAAATTTTAATTGTCTGTTTCAAAATAATTCAATGTGTACATATTTTAAGTGTCATATTTTCTACAATTTTACATTTCTGTAGTAATTTTCTTGAGATAGATTTTTTCACTTTTAAAGAGGTGAACAGTGTGAATGAAGGCTATGTCTCCAAATGAAACAATATAACTCCCAAGTTTCACCTGAAAAAAATGGTCAAAACAAAAACAATACCACATCAAGCAAGTATAATATTCATTTAAAAGAACAGTTTTTTACTTTACCACTTTTTCCCCCAAGTTTATTATTAAATTTGATTTTTTTCATGGTTTAATGGCTCCATAAAGACCCAAATATTGAAGCGTGCAAGCCATGCCAACAATTTCATCTCAACCATTCATAAAACATGCAAGCCCCATCTCCATTTCATGCAAACCATTCAGACCATTCCAGAAATGGGAAGCATTTTGTGCAAACCGTTCAGTGTTCCATGCAAGAATCATTTCCTTCCGTGCAGACCATTCAGTGTTCCATGCAAACCATTCAATATTCTGTGCAAAAATCGTTTCGTTCTGTTCCATACAAATGGTGTGTAATACACTTCAGGGTCTGTACATAAGCATTATTGTTTTAATATGTGATGTTAGCATGATTGGTTTTTCGGCATTGTGATTTCAAGCTAATCTTTGACACTCTCGAGTTTTTCATTTTTCATAGGAAAATGATGTTGGAATGTAAAAACAAGCATTGAGTATGTATACATATGTATTGAATAATTTACTCACTGAACACCCAATTGTATTCAGGAATCTTTCATGATGCATATTGTTTTAGATTAAGAACTAGCAAAAATTTAGTTTTCACAATATTTTCTGTTGCTTATTATGATATTAGTACAATATTGCCAACAGCAATAAATTCTAGAGTAAAACTCAGCAATATCACAATTTGTAAAAGTCTGCAAAAATGACCATATTTACAGCATTGTCCCTGATGGAATTAATATTAATGACCAATTCATATCAGATGTTAAATATTGATCTGATACATTTTTGGAGATTAATACAAGTTACTTGTCATATGTTGAAACGTTTTTCTGAACAACTCTTGCAGAGATCTGCTAATGCCTGCTGAAAATGAATGTCATATTTCAGAGTTGAAATTGACACAGGCCATTTTGAGAATTACTTAACTTATTATTTATACATGTTTTAATTTTATTTCCTTTGCCAGTTTAACATGGTTAAAACACAATCATTTTCAAATGGAATTATAGAAAAATTTTGGCAGGGGAATTTGATCAGTCTCTTCACTCTGAAATTGCTTGTTAAAATTGCAGAATAACATAATTGAAAATCAAGTCATTACCCCCTTGGCCCTTTAAAACATTCAGTTCTCAACCCAAACCAGTTATACTGTATCTTCAATCATTCTTTTCTTAATAAGAATTGTTCTGTTCTTGTTCAGAAGCATTCTGTTCAAACCATATAGTGTTTGTTCCCTTATTAAAAGCTTAGCTGTTCCACTGATGTAACAGGTTATGTAGCTATTTTTACAGGACATACCATTCTAGTACTGTATTTTTACAATCTTTCATGCACAGACACTTGAATTGACAGGGCTGGATGGAGGAGACAGTATTGTTTTATGGTATCTACTTTAACAAGACTTATCATCTGGCCTTTATGGATGGACAGCTGACATACAACATGAGTCTGTCTTACTTACTGGCCACTGGGGCAGCATTTCTTCTCAGCTTCCTCCTCATTGTCAAAAAGTATGTATAAACCAAAACTTTTACATCATAAAAATTTAAGCTCACCTGAGCCAAATTAAAGGCTCAAGTGATTTTTCTGATCAATTCAGGGTAAACAAAAGAAAGGACATATTGAAACCAGTTTACTGGAAAGAGTCAAGTTATTGTATCAGCTTTCATTGTGTTTTTTTGTTCGTTTGTATTTAGCAGTATATATATTTGAATTTTTCAAATTTACAGGTGGAACCTAAAATTTATCATTTGTAATGTTGAATTAACCTTCAGAGTTTTTCCTATTTTAGCACTGATTTTGGCATGAATTTTGTCCTTGAAGTCTTTCAGGGCAGGCCTATCCCTAAATGAAATTATGATATTTTGATAGTTTCAATCTTAAGAACAAATTACAATAGGATTTTTTAGGTCATCTGATCCATAGAGGTGATGTTATGCTATTGATCTTTTTTTTAGCTTCTTCTTAAGGTAGTATGCAACAGGTAACACAAAATTTTCCTTTAATTCAATTTTTTTGAAAATAACATGACTTTTTCATTATATTAAACTGTATCCCAAATTTTAAAAGAAATCTGACCTGTAGAATTTTTTTCATAAAGATCCTAAATCCATTCTTGGATGCCCACAGTTAAATCCATTAGTTTTCATTAAAGTACCCTTTTTAAAAAGAAAATTATTAAGAAAATGTAGGTTTTATGAAAGAAGTTTATCAACAAGAGGTAAATGAAAAATAAAAAAAAAAACCAAACGCAATAGTAGTTAAAGTCATAAATTAATTTTTATAATCATATAATCACACTTGAGGATATGTACGAAGTTAAATTTAGTACTGTATAAAAAATAATAATCCATAATTCAGTTTTAAAGAAAAATTTATAAAGGACATTTCAAGACATATAGATTCAACAAGAAGAATATTACAAAAATTCAACCTAGTGATTTCATTTAACAGATATTTTACTAACCCCCCACCCCACCTTTTTGACCAATGAGAAGTGATCTGCAGACTGTTAACTTCTATGTTGATGTTTTCCTTTAAGTATCATCCCTTATTTTACTTTTCAAATCTAATTGAACCCAGTATTTATCAATTTATTTACCCCCTCCACCACCTCTGTAAGTTCTTTTAAAATCAACCTGTGAATTAAAGTACCACTTTTCAGATTTGGTATTAAGCATCTTTGGGACATAAATTGTAAATATCAGGACTCCTGCATCCCTGGGACCTTAGGGGCAGGGCAAAAAATTAACTGCCAAAATTGACCTATTTCAAAAATCTTCTATACAACCTCACCTCTGTAAGAAATTTAAAACTTAATGCATAGTCACATACTAAAAGAAGGTCACTACCAAAATTATAAATTTCATTATCCCTAAGGTAGAGGTTCTGAATCCAGGGTGGGTTCAAACTTGGTATATAGTATTTATGTGTAAAACTTTTAATGCTATTGATAGTAACTTGAAACTATATAGATATTTAAAAGAAGCAGGTAGTCCTTAACCAAAATTGTAGATTTCATGATCCCAGGGGTAGGGAGTTTTAGTGCCAGGGTGGGGCCAAAATGGTCAGTTTTAAAAATTGAATATTTTTAACTTTGTGTTGATAAATACCCATCCAATACAGGACTTTCAAGATACGGATTCACTTTGACTTTTATCACATCTTGAACGTAATTTTAGGGCAAGTCACTTCTGGAAATCTTACAATATAACAGATATGTAAACAAAATTAGAAGATGCTATCATTCTAAGAAAGGGATCACTAGATTAACCATTCATAGGAAAATGCATTTTATTAAATTATATGAGTTGGCGAGGGAAATAAATCTCAAGGACGTAGAAATAAAGACAATTATGTCAACAAGCATTAGGATATTGGTAAAACTTAATGCCTTGCATCCGAAGATATGCACCTTTTTCTTTCCATCTGCTTCATACCCAGGTACTGAGCACCAGTAATGGCTTGTATCATCAGTCTTCTTCCTCCTTTTAGGTCTGTGCATAGTTCTTAACAGACCGTCTGCTAGGGAAACATTTGTATCGACGTCAACTTTGCCTTGCAATTAGTTACTATCACATGACATGGTGTAAAAAGTCAATTGTAATCAGCCATTCCAACACATCCAGAAAGTTCATATTCTTTTCAAATTTGGTATGAAGCATCTTTGGGACAAGGGGAAAATATATTGTAACTTTCAGGACTCTTGGAGACCTTGGGGTCTTCAGAGGCAGGGCAAAAACTGCCTAAAATTGACCAATTTTTAATAATCTTCTCTATAACCACACATTTGTAAGAAAAAGTATATGGTTATAGTCATGTACGGCAGGAAAATCTCTACCAAAATAGTAAATTTCATGATTCCTCGGGTAGGCCGAGGTTCTGACTTCAAGGCAGGGTCAATTATGGAATATTTATAGAGTTTATGTGTAAAACATTGAAATAGTATCTTCTTTAATTCTATTGATGCTAATTTGAAGCAAAGTGGATATTTAGAGGGAGCTGGTAGCCCTTTATAAAAATTGTAAATTTTATGATCCCAGGGGTAGGAATTTTGGTACCAGGGTGGGGCCAAAATGATATAGTGATTAAATGACTTTTATCATTTGAAAGGCTTCTTTAATTTTGCAGATACTCTATAAAAGCTAAATGCATATTTAGAAAAAGCAGAAAGGGATGTACCAAAATCGTAGAGGGGAAAAAGGTCTGACTCCAGGGTAGGACCATACTTGGTATATATAGTTTATATGTGCAAAACATTTAAATACTATCTTCATTAATGATATTGATACTAAATTGAAACTAAATAAATATTTAAAATGAGTAGTTCTTTACCGAAATTGTAAATTTCATGATCCTATGAGGTGGAGCCAAATTATTGTAGTGATTATTGCCTTTATCATTTGAAAGACTTGTTTAAGTTTGCTGATATGGTATAAAAAATTAATGCATATTTAGGAAAAACAGAAAAGGATATACTGAAATTAATCATTTTGTGTTAATGCATTATATTGTGTAAACCTTTCATCAGAATAAGCACTTTTGAGGGCATTTAGTTTAAAGAACACATCTTGTTTTACAATTGTACTTTTACTGGATATTAGAATTTAACTTAGATGTTCAGAACAGGAATTTTTTCTATATTTTATAGCCTTTAAGGACTTAATTGATACTTTTATCTAATACTCAGGTGATTGATGAAGCCTTAATTACCCTGAATTGATCCTTTGTCCCTTGCTATCATCATTGTAAACTTTTCACATTTTCATTTTCTTCTCCAGAACCACTAGACTAATTTTAATCTTGCTACAAATCATTCTTGGATAAAGGGGAAATCAAGATTGTTCAAATGAAGGGCCAAGCTCCTTCCAAATATGAGATATCAGAAAATGGCAAAAATAGGCTGGGCTCATTTAAAAATCTTTTCAAGAACCACTGGGTGAAGAAAGTGGAATTTTTTTTATGAAAGCTTATTGACATTGTGTAGATTCAAGTTTGTTTAAATCATTGCCCCTGGGGTTGGATAGGGGTATAATACAAGATAAAAAGTTTGCTTAAAGATATACCAAAAAATTTTTTTTCTAGAACAACAGGGTCATGATTAGTTATTATCAATATGCAAGCATCCTCAGGTTGTGTAGATTCAACTTTGTTGAAATCATAACACTAACGGGGTGGGGGGGGGGGGGGGGGGGGGGGGATCCATAGAAGAGGAAGAAAAAATAATATGGGAAAAGTCTTTAAAAATCTCTTTTCAAGACCAGCAGGGCCATGATTGGTTGTTTCAATATGCAAGCATTCTCAAATTGTGCAGATTTCAGTTCACTCAAATCATGAACATCATCAAATTGTAGGGTTGGGCCAAAACGGGTTCAGATTTTTACAATGCAAAATGTAAGGAAATCTTATGCAAGATCTTCTCAAGACCATCTGGGCCCTGATATGTCATCATTAATATGAAAGCATCCTCAGGTACTGCATATTGAATTTTCTATAAATTATGGCCCAATGGAGGGTGGGGGATAGGGTGGGGCCTCAACTGGAGATCAAAGTTTTACATGAGATATATGTAATCTTTAAAAATTCTCTTATCAAGAACCTCTGATTAAATATATTGATATGCAACAATTCCAATGTATTGCTAATTCATATTTGATTAGGGTTGGCTTCAATAGAAAATCAAAAGGTTTAATTTAAAATTTACATGTATAAGAAATTTGAAAAAAAAATTTTTTTGCAAGAGTAGCAGGGCCACACTAAATGAAATCAATATGCAAGCTTTCTGATTTCAGTATTTTTTTTTACCTCACCTGAGTTGAAAGCTCAAGTTAGCTTTCTTGATCATATAGAACCTGAAGCATACGACTACACCAATTGAACCATTCCATTCCTGATAGGATCCGTTTTGTTCCCACATCAACTCGTTCCTTTCAAATGGTTCAGCATTCTTTTCCTATGCCAAATCATTCTGTTCTTATCTAAAACCATTTGTTCTCATAATACATTCATTCCCTCAAACTGTTCACTCCTGCATGGTAATTCGGAACTCACCAAGCATTATTGTGTCATTGTAGATCAACAATGCACTCTGTCAGGGATGATGAATACAAAATAAATTTGTTGATGAAAAGAACAGACAATTTGTATAGTAAGGGTTTTTATATTAAAACAAAGAAAATTTCAATTAATTGCATTTAAATCTTAATTTGGTTAGAAAAAAAATCTCATGTTTTGAAGAAATTGTTGGAAATAAAATAGATTATTTACTTGTTTGTCTTCAAGGGTGAGTGTGAATTGAGAAATTATGAGTTGTTAGAACTGTGTATTATCATACAGATGAGTGGACATGGAGTCCACACCTCGGGTGAAATTAGCTTCCTTTATATCCTTTTCTGCATTTCACATGTCAAAATAGTACCTATCTGAGTATGTGCATTGAATGGATTCCCTTATTGAAACAAAATTGGTGCACAATTCCTTATTAAATTAATGCAAAACTCAGTGCTGTATATTTGTAAACCCTATTCAATTAATTTTTAAGGCGTTGAGCTTGCTCGAGAGCCTTCTAGTGATCATGCAGGATTTTATCATTATGCCGCATTATATCATTTAATACTTACAAAATAACCTGCTCAAATTTGGTTTTAATTTAAATCTATAGTCTTGTGGTTTATCAAGAATCCTTATTTCGGATCAGCGGAAACATAAATACTAAAGTGGTGAAATAGTGATGGTTGATGAAATATGCACAATGTCATGGTTCAGTTGCTGTTTCAATAAACACAGATTATTTCCGGTTTTGTTTTCAGTAATCCCCATTCTGATTTTCTATTAAGCAAAATGAAAGTAGTGTGTGTATCGCAAAGAAATAACAGGTTATTTCACGAAGAAACCCAGGCTGGGTAGCATTTATTGGGAGTTGAATCTTGTTCAGATTTTTAATAACCTTTCTACATATTGTGTTGAATTGTTGACATTATTGAAAACAGAGAGTTAATACCGTAGAAGTGTTACATCATACTTGAACTGAAGATATAACTTATAAACAAGTAGTCTCAATCTGAAGCAGGGATATTCTTTTCAACATTTTTCATCTGCAATATGAAGTTATTTGTAAAGTAACTAGTCTTGAGGGGATACTATCTAGCAAGGAGTAGGGGTATGAACTAGTAAGGATAAGCAACTTCAGCCCAAGCTTTACACTGTATTTCTTTTCATGTAAATAAACACATTTTGCTCTACACTGTATTTCTTTTCATGTAAATAAACACATTTTGCTCTACGCTGTATTTCTTTTCATGTAAATAAACACATTTTGCTCTACGCTGTATTTATTTTCATGTAAATAAACACATTTTGCCAACATTTTACAAAAGATTTTAATACTTTAAGTACCTAAAAATAAGGAAATTCCTCCTGCGGCACTCAAATCTTTCTTTTTTTTCTAAATTTATTGAGAACCCTGATGTATATGATATTGCACTCAATGCCTTTGTGGCCCTTCAGACCTTTGATTTAGAAATATTATTTCAGTATAATTTTCAATTTTAAATCATTTTAAATCCATGACTTGTATCATGATACAGGCAGTCATTGTCAACATTGTACATTAGTCCATCAGTAAAAATTTACTGTATTATATACTAGAATCATTTTTGATAGATGTTTAGAAAATAAACTAGATCTAATAATTACAGAACAAACAATAGCAACAAGAAAAAAAGGGGGGGGGTTGCTTCTTTTCAATTCCCCACACTCACCCCCCCCCCACCCCCCCCCCCCCCCCCCCCCCCAAATAAAAAAAAAATAATTGCATTGTCAAATATTATATTATTGCTGATTCCATCCACTTCCAATATGCCTACAACATTGTAATAATATGTACTGAACATTTTTAATTCAAGAAATATATGTGTATTATATAAAATCAATAAATACAGTTAAACACAGTTTAACATGCTATCTATCATAGGCATACAAAACACTAATCAAATTCTCAATAAATCAATAAACTCATGTAGAAATGATTTCTTTTTATAATATCTCTGCAGTAATTTTACTAATAATTATTTTAAAATTACATCCAGAACCTGCTGACATTTCTTTATAAGGACTAAAAAAAATTCTGTGTGCGGTAACCCAACTGACCCTATTTTTGAGCCCCTATCCCTAATTTTTTAATGGATAAATTAAAAATCTGGAATTTGCTTTTTTATTTTATTTTTTTTTTTTTTGTATTGGTTTTTAATGTCTCTGATGTGGAGGTGAAAAATTATATAAAAAACAAATGGCATGTTCATAGCCACTTAATATTAATCCAATGTTCCTCTCTTACTATTGCTATTATAATGTGACATGTGGGGATTGTCTTCATTAGAGATCTTTTCAACAGCAATGGGAATTTCCTAACTCTAGATGATGTACTTATGTTTCATGTAAAAACTAACTTTGTTGAATATGCTGGACTTAAAAATGCAATATTATCTGTGCTTCCTAATCACATAGGGAAAAAATTAATAGGACCAATCCTTCCAAAGTCTATCATACTCTTCTATAAAAATAGTAAAGGTTGTAAAGATATGTACAGCAATCTTTTGCACAAAAAGAGGGAAACAATTACTTCTGTAATAAAATGGAATGAAAATGGATATACCTTTCCTGAAATCAATTGGAATAAGATTTTTGAGCTTCCCTTTAAAGTCACACAAGAGTCAAAATATCAATGGCTGCAGTTTCAAATACTTCACAGAATATTTCCTACCAACCAATATTTACTCAAACTTAAAATTAAAGACTCCCCAATATGTGTTTTTTGTGGAGTTGATATAGAAACTTTAGAACATCTATTTTTTGACTGTCAAAAAATAAGGGAACTATGGTGTGAGGTAGAAGAATGGATTTTAGACCAGTTTCATATCCCTGTAAATTTTGACAAAATTACTGTGTTATTTGGTAAATACCATAATAGACATATATATAGATTTCAAAATTTGATTCTGCTGATAGTTAAACATTACATTTTTTCTAGTAAATATCAAAATAAGCCTCAAGTTCATATATCAGCAATTACAAAAATAATTACAGACAGAATTATGGTTGAGAAATACTTGCTTTTAAGAAATTGTAGATATGATGAGTATGAAAAACACTGGCAAATGGTATGTGAATCTTGTATTATTGATCATGTAAATTAATATGTTATACTTATAGTGTATATTTCTTCCGTCACTTCAACATGTTCAATTTCATTTATTTCCCTCCTCAAATTTTGAATTGTTCTATGTATTTTTATAAAAATCTGTTGCTAAGACAATGATACATTTGTACCTCTCTCTCTCTCTCTCTCTCTCTCTCTCTCTCTCTCTCTCTCTCTCTCTCTCTCTCTCTCTCCAAAAAGACCTTTCACACCATAAATATATGCTTTCATACATTAATAATTTTATCACTGACTTGTTAGCTGAATGTGTCATCTGTCAATGTTGTTTGTTTGTATGTAGTGGAAGGTGTTAAAATAAAAAAATAAATAAATAAAAAAATAATGTGACATGTGCGAGGTTGATTCAGAGCAGACTTCATATTGAAAATTGCCCAAGACATAAGAATTCAGTACTTGGATGATCATTCTCCAAGTTGATCATAAATAATATGATATTATTGTCATTTAATGACTCTGATGCCACGAAATGAAGCATCACTTCACCATTCAAGTTGTTTGCATCATGACATCAGCACACAAATACACAATATTCCTGTTGGTGTCAAAGAAATCATCAGATTTTTTTTTTTAAGAGGAATCTTCCATTAGTTCAGTAATTGCAATCAAAATTGCAAAATGTAATTACCATATTTTGCTGAATATAACATGCACTTTTCAAAATTTTCTTTTGTGTGAAAAGAGGTGCATATTATACTAAACAGGGTTTTGACCTTTTTTGTTTTTTTCAAATGAAACTTGCATCTAGAAACCCTGTGTTAAATCATGGACCTGAATATACTGCACCTTGTATGCCAACATTTAGGCATGTGTACATGTACACGATGCCTTGTCGCGTGCTAAAATTTACCACTAAAAATTTCTTATGCAAAAGAAATAATGAGATGGTAATTGGCATATTTTACAAAACCATCATTTGTCAGATACCATCTCAGGGTAAAGAAATATCCAAGAGTTTTTTTTTTTGTTTTTTTTTTCCCCCACACATTTTATCAAGTGAAAAATGAATGTGCAGAATGTCAAAGAATAAATTGACATGCTACCCAATTTCCACGAGTCGTTATACACATTTAATTTTTCTTTTGCCGTAAATGCCCATCCTCATGCACCTTTTTGTATTTCTGTACTATACCCAAAACATTGCTTTTACAGTCAGAACACTCTTACAAATGTCTTTGGTCATAATAATTTTTGTTATTAATGAGGGAGTGGATAAATCACACATTTGTCCATTATATGTGGTGTGTTGATAACAAAAAATTGAAAACTAGTTTAATTTAATGATTTTACTTTAGTAACATCAAAATTAAATTGATTTTAATTCAGTTTCAACAAAGCATATACTGAGTCAGGTATAACTGCAGAATTTCATGCTTTGCTAAAATTAACATGATGATTACTTGGGTATTTCCCCGAAGATATTCAGTGAAGATTACCACAGATGACTCTCAGCTCAAAAATATAGTTGTGTGATTACAAATTCTTTGTTTAGAATGTTCATTGTTTAAACAAAAATATTCAGTGAAAACCATCGCTTTGTATAAAGACAAGATTATCCCATGGTCAAATATTTTACTGTATATTATACATGTGAAGTGTGTTTCACCCCCCCCTTCCCAATTTTCAGTCCCAAAATAGGGGGAGGGGTGTTAAATGCAACTGTCATTATATTCAGCAGGGAAGCCTAAAAGCAATGTCAAATTTTGACAGATGTCATTTAGAAACAATGGGAACTTTTTGAGAGGTGAAATGTTTCAGGATATTCAGATTTAAAAAAAAAACGAACAAAAAAAAACAACTCTGACCTACCGACCCTATTTTTTGTGAAGATGTTATTGAAAACACAGAATTTTTTTTTAGGCCTAAGTGTATATCTTGATAAAAAATTTATTCCCCCAAAAATTTTTTCAAATAAGTCATTGGTAAAAATCCATTCTCTCTTTATCACAATGTCTCTGTATGTGAAATAAAAAAAAAAATTGCTGAAAGAATCTGTTCATTCCCAAATCAGCATACATTCACAGTTCCACTGGTGTGGTAGTATGCTTCAGAGTCTTTATTTTGTCCAATCATAAACTTTTAAGAGAAAAAGCATCCTTGGGTCAAACAGATTTCAAACTGTGCAAATAAAGAGAGCAACCTTTTCAAAAAGAAGATAATTAAGAAATAGTGAAAATATGGTGGGATCTTTTAAAGATCTCAAGAACCACTGGACCAGAAAATACTTTATGTGAATGCTTCCTCAATGAAAGGAGATTCAAAATTTTCAAATCATGGCCCCATGGTGTAAGGTAGGGCCATAATAAGGGATCAAAGTTATACATGGGAATATGTTGGAAATATCTTCAAAAATGTTCTCAAGACCAGCAGGTCCATGACTAGTCATACTGATATGCAAGCATCTCAGGTAGTGCAGATTCCAGCTAATTCAAATCATGGCCCTGCAGGGTAAGTTGGGGCCACAATTTGTGATGAAATTTTTACATGGCAATATATGAGGAAATTGTTTAAAAATCTCTTGAGAAACAGGTTTGTGATTCTCATGTTCTTCAGATTGAAGTTTCTTCAAGTCATGATCCATATTGATATTGAAGCATCCCCATGCTGTTTGGTTTGGTAAAATCACACCCACATGGAGCTGATTGAGGGCATTATGTGGGGTCAAAATTTGTCATGGGATTAAAGAGGGTAAAAATCTTCTGAAAAGTAGCATGTTCAAGGTGACTCAGGTGAGCATTGTGGGCCATGGGCCTCTTGTTTTTTTCATGGCCCATGGGGCTAAGATGAGACTAAAATTAGATATAAAATTTTACATATTGCTTGAATATAGGGGAAAATCTTCTATAAAACAGCAAGGCCATGTTCATACTGATACTTTGACAGCCCATGTTGTTTGGATTCAAGTTCATGCAATTAGTCACAACCCCATGGGGCTAGGTTGGGGTCATAATATTGGGTCAAAATTTGTCATGGCCATCCTCTTCTGAAAAACAGGAGGACCAAGGTGACGTAAGTGAGCATTGTGGGACATGGGTATCTTTTTCTATTGGTCATCTTATGTTATATTCTCAGTTCTTAAAACAGAAAGGAATTCAGGTCACCCCTCGCACAACCTTTAAACATTAAGATCAAATATAAATAAAATCTCTTTCTTTGTTTCATTTTTGATCAGGTGAGTTTCAGTTCAAGTAATCTGTGATTAGTATAGCTACAGTACATGTAGAGAGTTTTGGGGTTTGTAAAGGAGGTCCATATTTATTTTTGCATCTGTTGGTTGGTCAGTCAGTATGTAGACCAAGTCTTGTCCACTCAATAACTGAAGAACCCTTTGCATGACAGACATCAAACTTGCTACACTGGTACATCTTAAGGGGTAGATGGCCCCTACTGATTTTGATGTTACATGGTCAAAGGTCCAAGGGTAAATCCACTCTGGACAAAGGAAGATATTGTCTGCTCAATATCTTGAAAACCATTTCCTTCACAGACATCAAACTTAGTACACTGGTATACTGTAAGGAGTAGATGAACCCTATTGATTTAGGGTTCACATTGGTCAAAGGTCAAGGGTCAAATTGGACATAGTAATATATTATGTCCTCTATATTTTGAGAATGATTTGCTTGATTAACATCAAACTTAGTACACTGGTGCATCCTAAGGAGTAGATGACCCCTATTGATTTTGAGGTCATATGGTCAAAGGTCAATCCATTCTGGACATAGGAAGATTGGCACTACTATCAATTAAATGATGCATGTGTATAACCCTTTTTAATTTTGCACCATGGAGGTATATATGTTTCTGAAACATTTCTTGTATTCATGTTCATTTGACAATGCAAATGTTAATGTTGATTGCAGCACAGCAAAAAATGTGAAGTACACTGCAATGGACTCGGGGAGTGGTCAGGTGATACAATTCTGGAACAAAGTATATGGAGGGTGGGATTACTGCATTTCGAATGAAAAGACTGCCAAAATAAAACACAAGAACTTGTTTCAAGAACTTAAGGTATAGTCAACATTCTTATATATCTAGAGTCAATTTCAGTTTCTTGCACTTCGTCTGTTATGCACTTAATGGTTAGAGAAGTACTTGCAGTAATACTGTAGATTGGGAAATTAATACAGTGGTTTTAATTTTCACTATTTTAAGGATTTTTGTGAAAATAAACTCATAGTGAATAATGTATTAGACATATTTTAACAGTTTTGTTATTTTAAATGTAGATTTTCATATAATTGTGAAATTAAAACCATTGCTCTTGTGCCCTTGTAAAATTGTGCAATTTTAGCACTGTAGAATTAAAGCATCTTTCAGTAACTGATTTTTGTCTCATTATAAGCATCAATTTGTACAGTGCATTTGATAGTACACTGTTTCTATATTTTGCACTGTTGTAAGCAGTAATATGGGATATCGGAACTACTAATTTGTCTCCTATTCTGTCGTGGTTTTAATGTTTAGTATAACAAACGAGATCTCATTTTCTGCATTGACTTGGACAACTTTTCTGTAAATAAGTACACTGCATGTATCAGATATGAGTTCAGGCATTAAGTGTTGGTTTTTGACTGTGGAAGGGGGGTGGGTGTGGAGGGTAAACGGAGATTAAAATTGCCTTCGTATTTGTCTGATAAGCAATAATAGTCCAGTCAACCCATTAAAAAAACAACCCAAGTTTAACAAAATTGCAACAGAAAGTATTTCTGTAGTTTTGGCTTCAGAAATACATCTGCAATGACATACTAAAGTCTACCACCTTACTAGTCGGGGAAAAATTTTATTTTGAGGTCAAAACCTTACTTTTTGATTAAAAATCGCTGAAAACTGGAAAATGTAATTCTTGACACTTTAAAAATGATTCACATTAATTATCTCTGCAATTCTAGTTCAGTAATGCATGGGTCATGAAATACTAGAAGTATATGACCTTGCTAATTGTAAAAAAAAATGTCATTTTGGGGTAAAAACTTCAATTTTTCATTGAAAATTATTGAAAACTGGGAAATGTCATTCTTGAAGCTATGAATATGTTCAACATTAATTTTACCTGCAATTATAATTCACTAATGCATGAACTATCACATACAAAAAGTAAATGATCTTGATAATTGTAGACAAATGCTATTTTGGGTGAAAACCTAACTTTTTTTTTTATTAAAAATCTCAGAAAACTGAAATATATCATTATGAAACTTCGAATATTTCGAACGGGAATTTTTTATGCAATTTTCATTTCAATAATTCCCACAATAAAAAATACACGAAATTAAATTTGGTGGAAAGGGTATATTATCTATCAATAAACAAAAAATCAGCATTATGAGTTATTTTTTGTATTATATTGATTTACACTCTAAATGAATTGGACAAAAAACAGTTTTACATGTGTAGTGCAACAACTAAAATGCAATAAAAAGAATGTAGTTATTCTTAAATATAATTAACTCTCCATCGTCCATTAACACACACAACCAGGATTTATGCTTCAACAGAATCAAAGTCTTCCAACAAAAGTAGCTCTACCCAAACCCAAAATCATGGAATGGGGTTGATTGGTTGGTTGGTTATCCTTCAGTACACGAGTTAATATTGATTGGTTCAACCTGTCATTTATCACAACTATAAAAATGACCAGCTGATAAAATTGTTTGAATTTAAAAATGACTAGATTTGTATGTTCACATTAACTTGAGAATTTAACAAACTGAGTAAATATTTACATACCTTACAGTAGAGAAAGTATGCAATGTTGCAAGTTAGTTTTTAATCATCTCCCATTACCAATCATCAGAAATTTAATCTTTATAGCTTATGTTTTGGGTATTAGGATATTTGCTTGCAACATTCTGAAAAATAATCTTTAATTCGGGCAGATATTTAGCCATCACTATTTTGTATACAAGAGTTGCCCAAATGAAGCATAATTTTCTTAACTTCTTTTTCTGAAGATTCTTAATTTTTTGAGTTTGGATATCCAGTATTGAAACTTTATTTTTGATAATTATAATGCAACATGTTTGATTCAAGTCTAGAAAGATAATTTGAATTGAAACTACATATTACTAAAATATTTCATTTGACAGAAACTTAAATTTGAATTTATAAGGGTTTTGCAATTTAAGTTGCATTTGATATATTATTATCCCTCATAAGTTTTTTTGTTTCCCTATCCAAATGTTGATAAATTGTCAAAATTCTGATTTGTAATATGTTTCTAGTATGAAATGATGTTTATAAGTCATAAACATACGAACGCAAACAAAAGAAAGAAATCTCACGTTACAGATCCTGAAGTGTACTACTGCACCTTTTGAACTGTTCCATTCCCATTAGGGAATGATCAAAACTGTTCCATTTAGAATCATTCAGTATTCCTTTCCCAGACCAAAGTGTTCCATTCCTAGACCAAAGCTTTCTGTTCTCATCTAAAACCATTGTTCCTTCAAACAGTTCATTCTGCATGGTCATTTGGAAGTCTTTAGGAGTAGATGGCCCCTATTGATTTTGATGTTACATGGTCAAAGGTCAAGGGTAAATCCACTCCGGACATAGGAAGATATGGCGCTTGGTTGAAATGAAAGGAGACTACTGCTCTTAATTCAACACAATGTTTTAAAGTTGTACAAGGGTGGACAGTTCTGCAGTTCAAATCCGAAAAAGTTAACAGACAAATTACCAGTTCGCCACAACATGACAAGGCATAATTTCATTTTGGGATTTAAAAGCCAAATTACTTTCACCGAGATTGTGAACAGAAATCAACTTAATAAAGCAGAAGATATGTGAAAATGGATTATTCATTTTGAAACCAATAAATAAATAAAGAAATGAATAGCAATAATGTTACTGTTGATGAAAAGAACTTTGTGCAGTGGGGTTTTTTTTTTTTTTTTTTTTTGGTCAATAGGGGATTTTGAAACAAGTAAAATTCAAACTTTAAGATCTACTTCATTTATGGACAACTCTTAGAAAATTTGACATGCTTTGATGAAAGTATTGGAAAATTAAAATGAATGACTGTAGACATATTTAATTTCATTGTAAAAAATTTTTGTAGTTTTTGAAGTGAACACGAATTTGTGTGGATTAATTTTCATTGTTTATGATCATTTGAAAATTAATGCATACGAAGTATAAACAGTGTTGTTATAGTCGATAAATAGACTTCATTTCCAGTTCACCATGACGATGCAAGAGGTAAGACCTTGACAGAGTTGCTTCTAAACGGTAGGGGTCTAATTATAATATTATATCGAACTTTTTGCCGAGAATGGCAAGCGATGCAGATGGTAAAAAATAAAACCAAGATGGCAGCGTGACATACCTTTTGAATAGTTTGTTTACAGGAAGACATTTTTTTTCAGTATGAATATTTAAAACGTCGAGCACCTGTGAATATCAAGCATGTGATATCAAATGAAATTTGATTTTAATTCCCTAGAGACAAAATTATTAGATTTCACACATTTAAAACTGTCTTTCTATCATAAACCTTTGTGATCTATTCTGATCAAAATTTATTTTAATTTGGAAGGCTTTATTTTCATATACTTTTCACACTGTACAATTGAACAACCTGTCTAATCTGACATACATCTCCCATAAGTGTTGCTTTAGATAAGTTTGACTGTATTTTAAGTCAGTCTGAGAGTATATATTAAAATGTTTAAGCTTGGTAATGCATATGTGCTATTGAACTCTTATCATATTCTGTATGATGAAAACCTAACTATTGGAAGCAGTTTCATTTCACAGTATGATAAAAAGTAGTTAGATATGCATATGAGACAACACTGGATTCAAATCATAGATGTTTCAATGCTTATTTTAATGTACATGAATGAAATATTTTCAATTTTAAAACTTATTTTAATGTTGATATATTAGACTGTTATGTTATGTAAAGTTCTGTCTTTTTGTCATTGAGTTAGTTAATGAACGTTATGTATTTCTGTTGGTTCTATGATAATTAATACAGCTTTTATGATTAAGAAAAAAATTTACCTTTATATTCAAGACTATCCTTCAGCCATCTTTTTTAGGAATAACTTGCACAGTTTATGAATATATTCCTCAGAACAGAGATGAAACACACAACAGTGATATATATATTGTTGGAGATATCTGATTTAGAAGATATTGTCTGAGAATAGAAACTGAAACCAAAGGTTTCAACAAAAAGTTTAGTGTAGGGATTTATTCCCTGACAATTCTTACAACACTGATTAGTTTTCTGTTCTGTTAACATTCAGTGATGATTTTAGTGACAGCTGCATCAGTAGGATTAGGTTACAACCAAGTGGATGCATGTGACGTCAAGGTATAAAATCTTCAATAAAGGTTCATTGGAGATTTTATGCCAGTGACTTCCTTTGATGTTCAAAATGACAATGTTAGAACATGAATTTCATGACCTAATTTTGTTTATTAATACAGGGAGACTTGGAAACTCAAAGACTGTTATGGAGGAAGGAAAATAAAAGCAAACAAGAGAGAGCTAAGCTGTATGCAGTTAGAATTGTGGTGAATTTGGTGGTTCTGAGCTTTCTTGCTGGTTCCCTGATTGCTATTTACTACAGCAACAGCAGTCTCATAACGGTAAAAATTAAGCTGTAGGTCTATTGAGTAAATAAGTGGCAACACAGTGTTGTGGCCCATTGGAGTCTTATTCTATATGCATCATTAATTAATGTCTTTAGATTACTGGTTTCTGGAAGTTCTCAAATTCCATCTGTGTTGCCTTTATGTGATCAAATTCCAACTGTGTTGCCTTTATGAGAGTTGCCCCAAAACATTATAGACATCATTTATAAGTCAATTTCTCGTAGTTGATATCAGTTTATTTTGTTATGGTAAATAGCAATATTTTATTATCTTAAATTTTAAGCTTCATAATAAGACATTTAATAACAAAATGTTGGTAGATAAATTATAATTAAAGACCAAAAATTTAAGCATTTACTTGGTCTGTGCACCCTTTAAATTAAGTTTCAGATTGGATGCTAGAAATTGATTGACATTTAGTTATTAGTCCTCGTATATACCTTATCTACCTAGCCTGGTGATCAAGGTGTCCATGAAATCTTCATTTGCCAAGTCCAAGCATGATACCCAAACCTTGAAAGTCAGCCATACATGTTTGATTCATTAAATTTAATTATCCTATTCAGGAATGTATACACAAGCTAGCATGCTTCCCTTTGAGCTTCAAAACAGCCTAAAATTAGCTCTGTCCCCCACTGAACTTACCTGAGGTAAACTGACCAGTTGAAAACCTTGACCTTTAAGAAATAAACTATCATTTTGAAAGTACATAAGGGTATGAATGGCACCCTTCATGCTGGCATACTTTTTGAAGCATGTTAATGCTTCATGAAAAGTGTTCCAGCATTAATTGTTGCAGTTCATACCCTTGTGTATTTTCAAAAGTGTAGTCTGTTTTTTTATATCAAAGTTGTTACCTTTCATATTTTTTGGACTTCCCAGTCATATTGAATAGGGCCAAAATAAAATTATAGTTTGTTTGGAATTGCGACCCACCTCATTAGAATTATTTCCACTGCCAAATTTTATTAACAAAATTATTCATATATTTTTTATTTCTCCATCAGTTAAAAAGTTTGTAATTTTCTTCGCTCATTGAATTTCTTGTCTTTTTAAGATCAGGTTTGACATCCTTATTGATATAACCAGTCGGATCAGTGAAGTGTTTTTTTTTCCTTGCTATCTGTTATAAAGCATTTAAAAGATTGTTGTTAATAAGCAGCAGCCGCCAAATGTCAGACCAATGTGTAAGGTCACTTTACTGAAAACAAAACCAGAAATAGTCATTTTAGAGTGGCTTACTTGCCAACCACAACTGAACCGGAACACCAGTGTTTCTTTGAATTAATATAGAATGACCCTTTTTTTGCGTTAACTATAGAAAGTAGGCAGTGATTTTACTCTCAAAGTAGGGGGCAAGAAATTGCCGGGTGTCTGCTCTTAATTAGAACCCAGAAAGCGTCCATCCCTTTGTGTGTTGCATAGATAATAAGGTGAAAGCCAGCAACATAATTTACAGTTCTAATATTCAAAATACATTGAAAGATATCTTCACAACAGTGAGTGACTTATTTATTAGAACAGTCATCTTTGTCAAAGTTTTGAGTGTTTTGAACAATCATTTTTGGCTTGTTTGTTTCAGGAATCAAAGGAGGAAAAAATCTGAAAAATAAATATGTACACTGTTTTATATTGTGATTTTTATTATTAATTTTAAAATCAACTTCAATGATGGTTGGTTGTATATAGCTTAACTTCAAAGAAAAAAAAATTCCCTCCCTCCTGGGTCTGAACCCCCCCCCCAATCAGCAAGCCTAAGCAAACATGTTTTTTTTTTAAGGATGGCCAAGACACACTGTATTTATCAAGATTCATATTCACATTGTTTATGTATTCATGATGAAATGGTTATCATTACAATTTGTAAAGATGTCAATGGCAAAAACATTGAAAATCTAAATTTTAGTGTATGTCAGTACATGAAAGTAATGACTTTTGGCATTTCTAATGACATCATTGATATAAGTTTTTTTTTTTCTTCAAAATACTGGTTCATGTGCACAACACTTCTAATAGTGCCTTATGTATTTGTCAAAGACCTTCAGAACCTCTCTTGACTTCGGGATGCAATAAAATTCAATACTGCTCTTCGAATTTCTTCATCTGTTAAAAATTTCTGCCTTCACAAGGTGGTCTGAAAAAATGGAAGGTAATAAGCAAAAGTTCAATGGCGCCAAGTCCAGGGAGTAAAGATTATGCTGAAGTTTCTAAAACCCAGTAATATCAGATTTTAAGTGAGTATCAGCAGAAGTATTGTCATGGTGATAGATATTGTTCTCAATATCTCCTTTTCTGTCCATAAGTACCACATACATGATTTTCTACATAGATTTTGTGGATCTATATAAACCTCTTCAGGAGATGGTGATTTGGTGATTCTGAGGTTTTTCACACACTGAATTCTCACTTTGATTCTGGTTTATAATAATGAAGCCATGCTTTGTTCCTGAAATTATTTTGTGGAGAAAGTATGGGTCTCTATGGTGTCTCCTAAGAAACAGCTGAGAGGCTCTTACTTGCTTGTCCATTTCCTCTTGGGTCAACAGCCATGAAACCCATCTAGCTGATACTCTCATACCTAGGTCATCTGGCAGTATCCTGTGAACCACTGCTTTACTTAAATTCACTATTTCTGCCATGTCACAGACTGCTTGACAATGATCTTGATCCATAAAACTTGGTACACCAATTCTACTTAAGAAGTAGATGACCCCTATAGATTTTTAGGTCACAAGGTCAAGGATCAAAATGAAATTGTAAGATATTGTCTGCTCAATATATTGAAAACTCTTTGACAGACATCAAACTTGTACACTGGTTCTATCTGAGAAGTGGATGACACATATTGATTTTGAGGACAGTGGGGATGGGGAGGGGGTATAATGGAATCATCAAATCTGTCTGGGTTTGGGGCATGCATGAGCTTGTCCAGACATTTTCTAGGAGAGTATTACATGGATTTTCCTAAAAATTTGTACACTCTTTATCACACAATGATTTTTAATAATATTGAGGCCAAAGGAATTGTATGTATCCAGATGAAACATGAATAATGTTGAAACTCAGAAACTCCTGTCTTTTAGGGACTATTAGTCCCATCAGGACAGGTCTAGTTAAATAATTATAATAAAAATTTAGTGTTTATTGCATAACTATTTACTAAGTTATATGTACAGGCCTGTGACTTTGGGACAATCCTTTTATATGCTCTTGTCATGTAGTGGACATCTGTTAGCACTTCTGCATCAGATATAAACAGATGGAAACAGTACAGGCCAGGATAAACATACATAATGCAAACTGCATTTTGAAATATTTTTAGTAAGGAGCACATAGGTTGCAATTTATGCTTAATTAAATGTAACCCCAAAATTGGACCTGTTTTTACCTTACAAGTCTAGGTGTTTTTCTATGAGATTGAGTCAATAAGTAACCAGCCTAACTTATTTCTGGCTGAGATCCACCTCTTCTTTTTTTGATGTAATTGCCCTGTAGTGTGATGCACTTAGACCAACAGTATTCAAGTGCAATCAGCTCAAAACTGAAAAAGTCAGGGTCCTTTCCATTGACTCACTCATCAACTGCTGACTTTGTCAGACTGGAAATGATGTCCACAGATATCCTAATTCAAGTTTAGGAATAGGAAGCAGTCACTAGGTACTAAGTCAGGCGAATAGGTAGGATATGGTATTAATTTGTACCTGTTGTGCTCTACAGCATCCATTGTAACTTTGTAAGTGTGGACTCTTGCATTGTCTTGTTGCAGAAAAAACACCTTTAGAGAGTTTACCTCAATGTTTTTCATGGATGGCAGTTCTCAGCTGGTCTAGCAAGTTTGCAAAGTACACTCCAGTTATTGCACATCTCTTGGGTAAAAAATCCAACATGATAACACCTTTTGCATCCCAAAATAATGTGGCCATCACCTTGCCAGCAGAGGGTTGCATCTTGAACCAATGACGACTCTTGAGCTTTATTCTCTGGCTCATAATAATGAATCCAAGTCTCATCTACAGTCATCAGACACGAAAGAAAATCATCTTTTGACCTAATACGCTTCTACAAGGTGCTTCATACTGATTTTCTGTTTGCCATTCGCTCATTGCTAAGGGATTTGGGACCCAACGGGCTGCTAGCTTCCACATACCTAAATGATCATGTAAGATTGTTGAAACACTACCATGTGAAATGCCTAATGCCTGTACTATTTCTTCCACCTGAATTCGCCTATCAGAGTATACCAGATCTCAAACTTTGTTACACATTTCTTAGTCGGTTGCATCCAGTGAGCATCCAGACCTGGCTTCATCATCTAAAGATGTTCTACCATGTTTAAATTCTGCTACCCAGAATTTAACCTGAGCATAAGACGTTGCAGAAGACCCATAAACACTGGCTAACTCGCTGTGTATTTCCTTGCCTATTTTACCTTTTAAATACAAGTACCGAATTATAGCACGGTACTCAACTTTAGATGAAAAGTATACCTTTGTATCACTAGCCATGTTTGACATTCAATATCTTATTAAAAAATGACTTGATACGCGTGGAATTTTGTACCAGGTATAAAACGTATTGAAACAAGGCATGAAAATCATTATCGTCTTAATCAATCAGAAATGGGATAGGTGGGTTACTTATTGACTTGCCCTCATATATTCTGAGACATTTATGTGTTGCTTATATACCCAAACCCATGCCAGCAATCTGGTCCCTGTTTCACCAATGTAAAACTCCCCACTGTTGGAACAGCAGTGGTGATTACATACTTAGTTTTTTATATGCCCATCATCAGACTGGACACATTATGATGCTCTCCATGCATTTGTCCATCCATATGTCCGAAGTAATGTTTTCGGGATGTTTAACAGATGCATTTACAGTGTTGGAATTTGGTCACAATTTCTCCCACAAGAAGTGTAAGATTGTGTTTGCATTTCAACTGAATTGGTACACTGTGACCTACTTTAGGGCTAAAAGTAGGTCCAACAGTTTTTTGGGCTTGTTTTCTTTATGGATATAGATATTGCCCTGAAATTCAGTCAAAAGCATCCTCTCAGAAAAGTACAAGTTCAATTTGTATTTCAGCTGGATTGGTGCACAGTGGCCTACTCTTGGGCTAAAAGTAGTTCAAACAGTTTTTCAGATTTTTTTCATTATGGATACTGGAAGTATTGTCCAGAAATTTTGTCACAACCACTCTCTCAGAAAAATACACAATCAGTTCATATTTCAGCTGAATTGGTGCACCATGGCCTACTCTAGGGCTAAAAGTAGGTCAAACAGTCCTCTGAACTTTTTGTTATGGATTCAGTTATTGCCCTGTAATTTAGTCACAAGCTTTCTACTGAAGGAATACAAGTTCAGTTTGCATTTCAAGTGGATTGAAGGGGCCTCCGTGGCCGAGTGGTTAGAGCATCGGGCTCAAAATCACAAAGCCTCTTACCTCTGTTGGCTCGTGTTCGAATCTCGGCCATGGCGTTATGTGAGCAAGTTTGCCAGTTTACTTGCGCAAGGTCAGTGGTCTTTTCCCAGGTACATTGTATCTGGGTTCTCTCCTCCACCAACAAAAACTGGACGCCACCAGATAACTGAAAAATTGTTGAGTGTGGCGGAAAGCAATAAATAGTCAATAGTCAACTGGATTGATGCACAGTGACCTACTATAGGACTAAATGTAGGTCAAATAGTTTCCTAGACTTTTTCTCATCATGGATACAGATATTGCCCTGAAATTTAGTCACAAGCTTCCTCTCAGAGAAATACAAATTTATTTTGCATATCAGTTGAATTGGTGCACTATGACCTACTTTAGGGCTAAAAATATGTCAAACAGTTTTCCAGGTTTTTTTTTTTTTTTTATTATGGATACAGGAAGTTTTGCCCTGAAATTTTGTCACAGCCACCCTCTCAGAGGAATACATAATCAGTTCATATTTCAGCTGAATTGGTGCACTCTACCTACCTTAGAGCTAAATGTAGGTGCAACAGTTTTCCAGACTTTTTTTGTTATGGATACAGTTACATGTATTGCCTTGAAATTTAGTCACATGCTTCCTCTTAGAGAAATACAAGTCCAATATGCATTTCAGCTGGATTGATGCTCAGTGACCTACTTTAGGGTAAAAGTAGGTCATATAGTTTCCTAGGCTTTTTCTCATTGTGAATACAAATATTACACAGAATTTTGTCATCTGCTTTAGCATTTCATAACAATCACATGTCAAGTTAAATCAGAACTTATGACTGATATGACCTGGTTATCTGAATAGTACTTTGAACAGTTATTATTAAATCTAAAGGTCAAAAGGTAACAGTTGTGTAAGGATATGGGCAAACTTAAAGTAAAATGATGCAACAAAGGTACAAGAGGAACTACATTAACAACCTGGACAATCAATGGAAGAGCTAGGCAGCAGCAATATAGGAGATAGTGGAAAAATTTTAACCCATGGCTTGATCAAAGTGAATGAATAAAATATTGTTGAAACAACTGGATTTCAATTACACAGCTCAGTTAGATTAGTACAGGTTAGATGTCTATATACAGTGTTACATGGGGATTACCTGTATGAGAACAATATGTGTGATCAACTGTAGTGAAAACAGCGGTGCACCACATTTCTGCAAATTGATATTATGTTTCCACAAAAAAAGGTTACATTTCTGCAATTTTTTTTTACTTTTTTACTATTTTGCAAATTCTTTCTAGGATTACAGGTAAAACATATAGCATTGGTATAGCATATTGACACACAAAATATATACTTTAAAAACACATAAAATACTACCTTTTAAAACAAAATTTATAAAACCTGCAATACACAATTATTATTTACAGTTCTGTTCGGGGACCAAATTTACTCGGGAAATTCCGTGTGTGGTATATCTAGCATATTCTGTACGCAGAAAGTCAAGCTTTTCTTTGTCATTTTTGCGGATTGCAGCTGGTGCTGACAGAGACCTAATTTTAATGTTGTTGCTTGAATTTTTTGCAACACGTCCGTGAATACAAATATATTTGGGTGTGAAGAATAGAATTGAGAATTGAAATGGGCCTGAAAAGATTCTGGTCACTTTTTATCTACATAAAGAGTTGTTGCTCAAATTTGTGGAGGAAACCTAGATTCTGCAGAAACATAAGTATCTAAAATATAGTCAGCAAAGGCAATGCACTTATCATTATAGGGCATTTCTGAAACTATATCTTCCAAAAAACAATCTTCAACATCTTCTGGTGCGAGAAAGGCCAAAACAAAGAACTGTGTCAGCATTTGCCAACCTCTGATGACTTTTCTTTGTATTCCATGCTCGGTCCAATGGCTTGAAACTTCCACCACCAGCTCTGCTCAAGATGAAATCTGCAGCAGCTAATATGTGAATCTGGAAGTAAAGCACACACAACAGTATGCATAGATTGCTCAAAGTCAATATGTATGGTTCCAGGGGATAGCACTAAATTTTCCTTTTGACAGGTTGCAGTAAGGAAATTCCAAATCTCCATTTAACATTCTGTAGATTTGGCAGGCAAGAGCACAAAGACAAGTGGCACATAATTTCCATTGTTGCATCCATGGATGGTATGCAGCTGATGAAAGAATTTTGGACAACACTTAAATGTTACATCAATAAAAATATCAACCATGCCATTGCAAAGACACTGGATTGGTGTTACAGGAAAAAGTGACGATGCTAGTGTTGGAGTCATTTACTAATGTAAAACTTTCTGATTTATTAGTTTTTATATCAATTGCTCTTTAAACTACTTGGAATTCTACCCTTGATTTTGGTAATGCTGGCAGGTTTTTCCTCCTTTGTCAATAAATTGACATAGCAGCATTTCTCAAGTCTTTAGAACTGAGCAGATTTTCATCCATTTTCCGTAATTCTCCATGGATATTCTTGGAAGGATGCTCAGAAATATCTCCAGAATTCTTGTGAACACGAATTCAGAGCTGTTGTGCCTCTGTTGTGTGTGAGTTACCATCATGCACATACTATTTTTGGTTTTTATAATAGCAATTCCTTCAGAGTCTTTAGTCAGTGAACCTTTGCATTGCTTCACTGCATCTATAATAATGTAATACCAATACTGATAATAAATATCATTATGCATTGAAGTACTGTACCTAGACAAAGAGTGTATGCAAATTCCTTTGCACCTTTCACATTACAAATATAAACATACTACTAAATCGCAAAATTAAAATACCTGTATAGAGCATATCCATTCTTCAAAGTGTGTGATAGAGTGCAGGAATAACCATCATATAAAATGCATGGTTTTCCCCTATTGGTTTCATTGTTAACAATCTCCATGTCTGACAATCGCCTGTACAGTGAGTTGAACTCATCGCTACAGGTAAATTGCGGAAACGTAATGCTTGGATACCATAATAGCTGTGCATTTTATTGTGGAAACATAACACAATTTTTTGCCTAAAAATTAAAATTGAAAACTTTCAAAATTTGTGGAAAATGAGTATGCCTGAAAACAGATTTCAGTATATTGATGATGTTCATATAAATGGGACATAGATTTTACTTAATTGTAAGATTTAGGCTTTAATTTTGATCAATTTTATTGTAACCATCATTTTAATCAAAGGAAAAAGAAAATGGGACTTAAAAAATCATTTTCTAATATTCAGTATTTCATTATATCTTGTTGTAAATAGAAGCCACTGTATAAATGTTAAAAACTATTTAAGATTTAAATGGAGTTCTGAGGAGTGAACATGTTATAACTACTGCATACTTGAAAAGTTATACAAAATTGAACATGATCAATATTTAAAAACACATTTTTTTTTTATCAATAATTGGAAAGGGGGAGGGTTTTTTTTTTTTTATTGAGAGATAATAATGACCATAACTATTCTATGTTGTATTGTAGCATGAAAATGAATAGTTTTTATCATTCAGTAGAGATTTGCTAATGCTTCCATTGATTGATTGATTATTTATTGCTTTCCGCCACACTCAACAATTTTTCAGTTATCTGGTGACGTCCAGTTTTTGTTGGTGGAGGAGAGAACCCAGATACAATGTACCTGGGAAGAGACCACCGACCTTCCGCAAGTAAACTGGCAAACTTGCTCACATAACGCCGCGGCCTAATGCTTCCAGTTTTAGCTTACAAAAGCATTTTTACAAAATAATTCATATTTGTTCACAGTTGCAGCCTTTTGGAATGCATGCAGTTTTAAGCTACAAAACCTTTGACAAAATAATTCATATTTGTTCACAGTTGCTCTTTTGAATTCAAGTAATTCAGTAATTACTTGATGTTTAAACAAAAATCTGCAAATTTTATATTTCAAAGAAAGAAACATACTGATGTGTTGTATTAGGTGACAGTATATCGCAGTGTACCTATATTGTTGTGCCAGTGATTGGATGGGCACCCCATAGGGTACTTTTGCTTGTACCCATTGTGAGTCCCCCAACCATAACCAATAAAATGCTCAAATTGGTCCATTTAAAAAATAACAGCTGGTCATAGTCAATCATTTCAGTTCTAGGGGTACTTGTCCATGGTCTGACCACAATAGTGTCAATTTTTAAAAATTTGCCCAAATGCAAAGTCCACAATATTCTCTCGGACATAGATTTTGCTGAATTCCAAAATTAAGTGTGTGTGTGTGTGTGTGTGTGTGTGTGTGTGTTTATTCTTATGTGCAGTGTAGTTTAAGTCTTGTATTTGCTAAATATTTGCAAGAGGTTTTCCAGATTGTTATGTCTTCTATCTTTTGTTATTACCTTCACAACATACTAAAAATCATGGTTATTGCCCAAACTGGTTTTTCTCATTGCCTACCATTAGGTTCAGCATATGTTTCAGATGTAAGGAATTAATTTCCTATACATTGTTGCACTCCTACCTGTACCTCTAAAGAAAAGTTAAAAATGTATGTTTAAAGAGAAAATTTTGATATTTTTTGATGTCTCATTTTAGCTGCAGAGTTCATTTAAGGATATTTCTCCATATGTGCAAACCTTAATCCAGTTCCTGCCGTCAGTCACAATTACGATTCTGAATGTTATTGTACCACTCATTTTCAACAAACTGGTGGAATTTGAAGATTATATGCCATCATTTCAGATGCAGGTTACTCTTCTTAGGTAAATTACTAGATATCATATGATATATTTTACAAAATTTTATTTTTTTATGCCCCCCCCCCCCCCCCCCTTGAGATTGAAGATTGGGGGGGGGGGGCATATTGTATTGTTTTTGTTCTGTAATTCTGTCATTCTGTCTGAAACTTGTAACTTTTTTAATAACTTTTGAAAAGTAAATGCTAGTGCTTTGATATTTCACATGAGTATTCCTTGTGACAAGACCTTTCTGTTGGTACTAAACGTCTTGACCTCGGCATTTGATCTACTTTTTAAAAATTTTGACATTGGTCATGACTTCTACATGGCTTTCATATTTCAAATGAGTATTTCTTGTGACATGACTTTTCTGTTGGTACCAAGATATTTGACCTAGGCATCTGTCCTATTTTTTGAAAACTTTAACACTGGTGTGGCCATCATTGGAATTTGCCATTATCAGTTTCACAAAGACATCTTGTTAGCTCACTTGAGGTGAAGGCTAAAGTGAGCTTTTCTGATCAAAACTTTCCTTTGTCTGTCGTCATTGTTGTTATTGTCATCATAAACTTTTCACATTTTCATTTTCTTCTCCAGAACCAATTTCTATCAAACTTGGCAAAAAGCATCCTTGGGTTCAAATGAAGGGCAATGTAATTCTTCAAGGGGAGATAATATTGAAGAAAAAAACCACTGACATATCTTCTTCTTCAGAACTACTGGGCTAATTTCAAACAAACTTCATACAAATCATCCTTGGGTAAAGAGGATTCAAGTTTGTTCAAATAAAGGGCCATGCTTCCTTCCAAGGGGAGATAATCACAAAAATGAAAAATAGAATTTAAAATCTCCTCAAGAACCACTGGTCCAATAAAGTTCAAATTTACATGGAAACTTTCTGATATAGTGCAGATTCAAATTTGTTAAAATCATGGCCCCTGGTGTTAGGGTGGGGCCACAATAGGAGATCAAAGTTTTACATGCAAAAATATAGGAAAAATCTTTTCCAGAACCATTGGGTCAATTTCAATCAGACTTGTTACAAACCATCCTTGGGTGTTCAAATGATGCACCATACTTCCTTCAAAGGGGAGATAATCACAAAAGTGCAAAAATAGGATGGGGTCATTTAAAAATATTCTTCTCAAGATCCAGATCCACTAGTCCAGTAAAGTTCAAATTTACATGGAAGCTTCCTGATATAGTGCAGATTCAAATCATTGCCTCAGGAGGTAGGGTGGGGCCACAATAGGAGATCAAAGTTTTAAATGTGGAAATATAGGAAAATATCTTAGAATTCTTCTTCTCCAGAACCATTGGGTCAATTTCAATCGAATTTGGTTCATGGGTGATAGGGATTCAAGTTTGTAAAAATGAAGGGCCATGCTCCCTTCAAAGAGGAGATAATCACAAAAATGCAAAAATTGGGTGGGTTCATATAAAAGTCTTGTTCTCAAGAGCCAGAAAAGTTCAAATTTAGATGGAAACTTCCTGATGTAATGCAGATTCATATTTGGCAAAATCATGGCCCATGGGGGTAGGGTGGGGATCACAATAAAGGATCAGATTTAATTTACAGACTCTGAACTGTACTACTACACCATTTGCATGGAACGAAACAATTCTTGCACGGAGCGCTAAATGATCTGCAAGGAATGAAATTATTCTTGCATGGAATGTTGAACAGTTTACACGAAATGCATCCCATATCTTGAATGGTCTGCACGGTTTGCATGAAATGATAGGCGGGGCTTGCACGCTTCAATATTTGGGCCTTAACGGTGCCATTAATCCATGAAAAAAAATATAATAATAAACTTTGGGAAAATGGTAAAGATAAAAAATGTCTTTTTAAAAATGAATATTATACCTGCTTGATGGGTATTGTTTTTGTTTTGGCAATTTTTTTCAGGTGAAATTTGGTGTTATAATGTTTCATTCAGATACACAGCATTGTTTCACGCTGTTCACCTCTTTAAAAGTGAAAAAATCTATCTAAACAAAATTACTATTGAAGCATAAAATTTTAGAAAATTTGACACTTGAAATTTGTACACATTAAATTATTTTGAAACAGATGATTAAAATTTGTACTGCACCTCGTATGCCACCATTCAATGCCATGGCACATGCTAAAATAAACGAAGCTAGGTTAGACAATGATTTGCCACTAAAAAGTTAGTTTTCTATACTTTATGCTTATGAAGATTTTTTTTAAATGAAATACTAATGCAAGTTTTTGAAACAACTTTTCTTGTGTAAAAGAAATACTGAGAAGGGACGGCGACCACCGCATGTTTTATGAAGCCATTGTTGTGTATACTGTGCTTGTTCCTTGATTTTGGCAGATACCCCCTTTGGGTAAAGAAATACCCTAGAGTATTTTTTGTCTCACACAATTTATTAGGTGAAAAAAAAAATTGTGCAGAATGTCTGAGACATAAATTGACATGGTGCCTGATTTTCATGAGCCGGTAATTATATTTTTGTCTTAAATAACCTGTATTAGGGAATACGTTACCCATCCTCATGCAATTTTTTTATTTCTCTAAGCTTTGTTTTTACAGACAGAGCACTCAATATTTATAGCACCAATTAATGCATGTCTTTGATCACAATCATTTTTATATTTAATGAGGGGGTTGATAAATTGCACCTTTGTACATTATATGCGGCACTTGTGTTGCTTACAAAAAATTAAACACTAGTTACTATTTAGCTGATTTTAATGAAGTTTTTTTAACAGAGGAAATATTGAGTTTGTTAAACTTTAACGCTACAAATCTCGTACAATTACATGAATGAAAGTTTCCCCATTATGGATAAAAAAGTTATCGGAAGTTCAAAGTCAAAAGTAATGCATGAAAAATGAACTTCGGTCCCGACATCAATCGTTATGTAAACTAATTGAGTCACACTTGATTGGGATTGGTGTTCACTTATTGCGTACTACTTTCAATTTTGTAAAGAGGCATGGATCTTACAAACTTCGGATTCTCCAGATCATCATCGAGCAAACATGGTCATTGATTCAAGACCGGAATTCAAGATAAAATTTTATTTTATGTGTTTGTTGTTTTTATCAATTGACTAAGATGAAAAAAATCAATCAAGCAAGTATAAAATGGACTATATTCTAAGTAATACAGTTTTCAAGTTGACAATATTGGCAATATTATTGGATCATCTGTGAAAACTTTTCAGACAAGTGAAGTTGAAGTTCGTACAAGTAAATATCTTTGTCCCTTGTCCAAATGGACAAGTAGGAAAAAAAGTTAATGTAGAGCCCTGGAATATTTGATAAAGAAAACCAAAATATGATAGCATTTATCGGACATGCACGTTCTGTAAGGTTGATGGGAACAAAACGAAAGCTTTGGGGGTTTAGTAGCACGCTTCAGGGTCTGTGATCTTAAAGGAATATACAAAGAATGTGTGGAGTGATTATTTCAATATACCAAAAATGATTAATTTTGATATTTGGAATTGTTTGGTTATAATGAATACATTGATACTAAATCAGATAAGTCTGGTAAATTGCATGACGTTTTCAATTATTGCATATTCATGTCATTTATGCAGTTTGAGTTGTTTGATATTATAAGATACTAGTATTAATTGATAATTCAAAAGATAGGAAGTTTCTAGCATCCTGAGACTCAAACTACATTCTGATAAACATCCAGTTTTTGTCATGACATTATTGATCTCTTGATATAGGACTGTGATCCTGAGGCTAGCCTCTCTGTTTGTGTTAATGTGGTCTCTGTATGGCATGGTGGTGGAGCAAAATGATGAATTCAAAGCTGATTGTGGAAATAAACGTTGGGCTTGGGCTGTGATTAGTGAGGAAAAAGTACCTATTAAGGTATTACATGCTGATCTGAAGTGAAAGATGTATGTATTTGATGGTACTCTGATTCTTATACACATGTTTGTTAAGTAATGTTATCTGGATCAACAGTAGTTCATGTATATCAGTGATAAATAAATCCCATAAACCATTTTTTTCTGAAAAATTGATACTAATAACATAAATATGTTATACATGCTATACATCATCACAAATATGTGCATTTCCTGCCATTTTTAAGATCACTTGAGTAAATTAAGATGACCTTTTGCAACTGCACTGCGTCCATCATCGTGCGTTAACAATTGAACATTTTTTAACTCTTTTTTTGATAACTACCATTTCAATTCTTTTCAAATTTGATAAGAAGCATCATTGAGACAAGGACAACATAAATTGTAAATTTCAGGACTCCTGCAACCCTGTGATCTTAAGAGTGGGACAAAAACTGCCAAAATTGACCAATTTTTAAACATTTTCTTTACAACTGCATATCTTTAAGAAAAACTAAATGCATAGTGATGTAGAGCAGGAAGGCCTCTACCAAAATTGTAAATTTCATGATCCCTGGGGTAGAGGTTTTGACCCCGAGCAGGGCCAAATTTGGTATGTAGTGCTTATGTATAAAACATTTAAATAACATCTTTAGTGCTATTGATACTAAATTGAAACTAAATGGAAATTTAGAAGGAGTAAGTCATTCTTTACAAAAATTGTAAATTTCCTGATCCTAGGGGGTAATGGTTTTGGTTTCATGGTGTGGTCAAAATTATTATAGTGATTGTCTTTATCATTTGAAAGACTTCTTTAGGCTTGCTGATACTAAGAGCATATTAGGAAAAGCAGGAAAGGATCTACCAAAATTGTGAATTTTGCAACCGTAGGAATTTGACTCTAAGAAAGGTCAAATTAGTCATAACATGTTAATGTTACATATATTATGTAAAGTTTTTCATCAGTATAGGCACTTTCAGGGGCATTTAAGTTTTAAGACCACATCTTGTGTTTTACTGTTGCTAAATATTAGAATTTAGCTTAGATATGCAGAGCAGGAATTTTTTTTCTATATTTCATAGCCCTTGGCATTAACGATACTTTTGACTAATATTTAGGTGAATGGTAAGGCCTGTGAGCCTCATATTTCTTACTTGTGATGTAACAACTATTCATTTCAAGCTTAATGATCACACATTAACTTTCACTGTAATTGATGCATAAGAAAAGAAAAATTAAAATTCAATGGAATCTTCCAGATTTGAAATTATTTTTCAAGCTTCAATCCTTGGGTGACTTTGGATTCCTCATATGTTAGCATTATGCAAGTATAGATTTTGATATCTGCTACATCTTAAAAGACATTGGCGTGAAGTTTGACAATAATGTTTGGCAACATTGGTGGAGGTGGTAATTAAACAGATTTGGGTGGGGAGAGAGACATGTATTTTTGCATACCCCCCCCCCCCCCCCCCCTCCTCTCCCCTAAGGAAAAAAAAAAAGGTTCTCTAGATATACCAAGGAAAAGTCAGTTAAATTTCAACTAGATCTAGTGTGAATTCATGTGAATGAGATTTAATATTGTTATGGCCCAGTTGAATGAAGTTACCCATGAAAATGTTTGGAATTTCTTTTGCAGTGTTGGGAGACTTATGTGGGCCAGCAGATCTACAAACTTGTCATCTTGGATTTCCTTTTACCATTCATCTTAACATTTATTATAGAGTATCCCAGGAGGTTTGTGCCATTTTATATTCACTTCATCTGTATTTCATGATTTATGATGCATAAATACAATAATTTTTAGAAATTGATCTCATCCAGACTGGTATACCAGAACTTTCATGAGAAATATAAGGTGGTGAAAATGATGGGACAACAAACATTTGACCTCCCCAAAGCTGTATTGGACCTTGTGTACACACAGACCCTCTGTTGGTAAGACATTTGTTCTCTTTCAGTGAAAGTTTGTGTAGATTTTTAGCTCTCCTGAGCTGAAGGCTCAAGTGACCTTGTCTGATCAAAATTTGGCTAATGTCCATTGTTGTCAGCTTTAATATTTCACATTTTCATCTTTTTCTCCAGAACCACTGGGCTAAATTCAATCAAACTCCTTTGGTGATGGGGATTCAAGTTTATTTAAAAGGAGGGTCATGCCCCTACAAACGGGAGATAATCAAGTAAAGGCAAAATATGGTGGGGTCATTTAAAAATCTTCTCGAGAACCAAGAACAGAAAAGTTGAAACTTACCTGAAAACTTCCTGCAATAGTGTAGATTCAAATTTGTTCAAATTATGGCCCCCATGAGTTAGGGTGAGGCCACAACAAGAGGTCAAAGTTTTATATGGAGATATATAGGAAAAATACTTAAAGTCTTCTTTTCAATTACAGCAGGGCCATGATTACTCATTAATATGGAAGCATTCCCAGGAAGTGTAGATTAAAATTTCTTCAATTGAGCCCCAGGGGGTAGTATGGGGCCACAATAGGGGATCAAAGTTTTAAATAGGAATGTAAAAAAAAATAAAATCTTATCATAACAAGAACTAATGCACCACAGTGATGAAACAAAAGTTGATAATGGAGAAAATATATTGATATTTATTTTGCTATTTATGTTTTGAAAGAAAGACAACTATAATGATAATGAGTTATGCCCCTTTTTAAAACTCAAGCGTTCTGTCCATTATCAATAGTAACTCCTGCAAGATTTAAGACAATTGGGAACATGCATTCTCCTTGCCAAGTCAATCATCCTATCATTTACTGAATAATTATGTTGCAATTAGTTTATGATTCAAAATGAATGACACATTTATAAAGTATATTGTTGTGAATTGGGTAGTTATGTTTATACATGTATATGCAGAATTTAGTAATATTAACTGGTATAAAATAAATGCATTGTTTTTTCAGGATGGGACTATTTTTCTGCCCTCTTATTCCTATGATGTCATTTGCAAAGTGCCTCATCTTATTTTATGTAAAAAAGGTAGGTTCAAGTTCTTTTTTTTTGTTTTGTTTTTTGTTTTTGGTATCCTCCTATTTTCAATCTATGAATAACTCACAGAATTGACCAGAAGACTTATGAACTGCAGTCCTTACAAAATCTCTTCCAATGAGAGATAACAATCTCAAGGATTTGCCAGATGAGGATCACTCTAGTAATATTTAATGCAAACTTCAAGAGAAGTTAATCTATCTTCATGAAATCTATTAAGTAGTCATATTTATTGTCCTTTAATTTTTATCCACAGAGACTGAGAGATCTTATCATGGATAAATCAGCACTAATGTTCTATGTATATATGTTATCCTATCATGACTCTCAATTTAGCCATCTAAATTTTGTTGATTTCCAATCTAATTATAGACTTTTGTCTTTGTGATTGTATCAACCAATCAGATGGGATTAGCCTGGGGTATTGATGCCTATAGGGGGAGTCTGTAATTGATTCAGTGTCCAGAAGCAGAATGAATTTTTCAGCAAATTTTTCTAGTTTATCCAATGTTAACATTTAATTCTTTAAATATCTTGAAGTTACATTTTTATTTAAATTGTGCAAGTGATTTTCAATCCAAATGTTTACGTGTTGGTCAACAAGGAGATTTACGGGTGTTTTGTTGTTTTTTTGTAACTGACGTCATGGATCCCAAAAAGTCTGTGAACCACACAATGCCTTATGATTTGTTGTTACCAGCAAATTGGACCAGAACTCATATGAAAAGAAACTTTAACTGCATAGGGGAAAAGACTTCCCATTTAACATTTGCAGATCTGTTCTTGTAAAACTAATGGATCAAAGCCATGATAGTATAGGATTCCAGAATGCCCTTTGAGCCATGTGCCATGATGTCCCCATATCCCAGAATGCCTTGTAAACAGATACCATCCATCATGATGTTTTTATTAACCTGAATTCCTCCATCAGCCTTACTGAGATGAAGCAGGGAACCATTAATAACCTTAGAGCTCAATTTAACACCCAATATCTCTACACCAATGCAAATTTATTCACTACAAAACCTTTTGTGTCAACATCTGGATAAAGGGTTTGCTAACTATCTGCTTTTTGGATTACACTTTGGACTTTGGATTTCACAGATTTGTAGACTATTTCAGAGATTGAAATCTTTTATATGTAAAAACTTAAAGTCAACAGCAGTTAATGCTGACATTGTTTTTGATTTGCTTAAAGCTGAGGTCCACAAAAGCAACTTGTATGGTCCATTAAAAAAACTTCATTTCTGCATTTCAACCCATAGGAGTAGCAGAAAGTAAAACTTGAAAAAGAAGCAGCTTATTGTAGACATATCAGCACCTCATAACGATTAATAATAATGATGAAAACCCTAATATTAATGTATTCATTAACAAGGAAGACTTCACTAAGTTACATGACTTCATATGATACAATCAAATTGATTAAGAAGCTTGGTAGAGATGCATTTCCAATGAAAACAGACGTGACAGCCTTCAAAATCATACCAGTTTGTTATCACCTGCAGCCTTACCTTGGTATTCAATGGATGGACTGATACTACTTTTACAAGTGTCTAGTTTTTGGCAGCTCCTCTAGTCCAAAAATCTTTGATACATTTTCCTGAACTATTTGTTGGATACCAGAAAACAAATACAACATTCTACATTCTTGTGATAAATTAGCTTGGGAAATAAAAAATCACATTAAGAGGGTTCCACTGTACAAACCATACTTGCTCAGATAAAACATCTTGAGATGCACACTGAATTCTTCCAAGTCATGGATGCTACATCTGACGGGCAGGGATTGACATTAAAGTTGTCCAATTGCCTCAGAAGCAAGTGGAAAAAGCCAGTTTGGACAAGTGAAAATTGGATGCACACTTGCCCAATGGAGCAAATGATTATTTATGAAGGAAATGCGATTAGTTTATTTGTGTTAAGCTTGATAAATATTAGAAAATAAAGTCCAACATAGCATTTATTGTTTTCTTTATAGAATCATCAAACTGTTTTTTACTAGCAAAGTGTAGATCGTACCATATCAGCAAGTTGTTCCAAGTAACATAAACTGTCTGATGTATGACTTATCTTAGTGATGAGAAAATGGTGGCTTCACATCTGTTTCTAGAAGTATTTTAAGTGAGGAAAACACTCAGAAAGAAGACGATAAAAGAGAAGGCAATGTTGAAAATAAATATAAACCTCAATTATAAAGAGTTTCAGGCAGCATGACAGTACTAATTTATGAGTTTAGTTGACACTGACAGCAGTATGGTCTGTACCTTGTATCAGAAATTCAGTAGCATTGCTGGCACTTTGTATTTTAATACTGGTAATACAATTTACAGAATTGATAGTATTCATGCACATTTTTATTGGGTTATTGAATAAAAATTGATTTGTTTCACCTTTGACAATTTTGTTTTTTTAATTGAAATAAAACATTGAGCATTTGAATCAACTACACATATTAACACTTCACTACAAGTTACGTCTTTGTATGCTATTTTGCAGTGACATGATCTATTTCCTTACTTTGGCCTTTGTGATTTTCTTATCTCTATCGTTGACATTTGTTATTTTTTATCAATTGTAGTCAACTACAGTAATGCCCCAGGGTTAGACAACCCATAAACTTGTATGGAATCTTAATGATTAGCTATAATTAACAGTTGTGACCTCTTACATTTGGTAGCGCACTGAAAAGAAGGAAAACTTGGCCATATATTCACCAATTGACCTTTGGCTGACCCTGCAAAGGGGGATAAAATTACTGGTTGATAGTTGTATTAGGGTAAAAAAAAATTCTAATAACAGTTTTTCATTTGGACAAATGAAAGTTTGAGTTACCTGTCCAAAGAGCAAATGAGATGAAATGTTAATGTTTTCCCCCCTGAGGTGCATTTTGTGCTTTAGTGATTCCAGTAAAGGATGGTTTTAGGTCTACCTTGGCAATTTGCAAGTGGAATAGAACCTAAATTTGTTGATATGACATATCTCCAAATGCTACATGTGACCTTCAGCATTCTTTAAAACCTTTACCACTAAGAAGTTCAAAAGGTCCTGCCAGGAGAAATATTTTGAAGGACCCATACATTTGTAGCAGGACCCACAAAATAACCCACAGAATTTATGAATTATATTGAAGATGTCACAGGATGAAATATCACATGTTTAAACATATCAAAATAATTTCATTATATTATTATTTCATTATATAACACAAATAGCATTGTAGGCCATTCCATCCAATTCATTTTCACCAAGATGAATGCTGATTGATGGAGAGAAGAGTGTGAAAGTATTTATCATGCACAGACAACAGAAACCAATACAAACTTCAACATAGAAATATGAGTCATTCTACATTGGTCCGGAATGCAACATCAATGTGGGCACAAGACTTTCCTTTTGTTACCAAACGTTTTGACCCTGTGACCTTGGAGTTTGGCCTACTTTTAAGAGAAGCCATCTAGAGTTTGGCCTACTTTTAAGAGAAGCCATCTAGGCAATATCTCCTGAGCTATTTTGTATATAGATTTGATCCTTATGACAAGACCTTTCATATGTTTCTTTGCTGCCATTAGGGGCATAGTGTTTTATTGGCTGGGGCAGTCTGCTTTTCATGGAATGCCCTTGCGACTTCTTTGAACTTGACAATCTGAGTCTGATGTTTGGCATCTCTGCTGTCCTTGGGAGGACTGGAGCTTTGTGATGGTTTTAAGCTCCAGAATTAGGGTAGACTTCATATCCCCTTGAGATATAAGTTGATTTTGAACTTTGCTGATCTGTAATGTGATTAAAGTAAACAATAATTATTTAACCAGCACAAACTTGCTTGTCTATTATAGTGAAATTATTATTTAAGAGTTTGATGTTTCAGAGGTACTTGCAGATTTTTAAAAATTTCCAGAATCAAATGGAAATATATTACTCTATTCACAAATCATGCAGATTTATATTTTGCATGATGAACATGTATTGAAACTCTTTCCTTCTAATGTCTTGTTTATTTTCTTGTAGGGAACGGTTATGAATAATTGTGCACAGCCAGTACGCCCCTACAGAACATCCACATCCAATTCCCTGTTTATTGCCATTCTTTTCATCTCGTTTATCATATCTACAGGGCCAATGATATTTCTGATAGGAACGTAAGAAATTTATTATGTATTTTGCATGCAGAACTATCATACATCGTCGCAAGCCACAACTGAAGCATACACTTTTTTTCCTTTTCACCCATGGCTCTCTGTGTGAAAATTTTCTCATTTCTCATAAATATGTATGACGAAAATTATGGAATTTGTTGACCAAAAGAATTCACACATAACCTAAAATTGAAGATCTGGTTTAGCTGTGTTTAACTCAATAATGGCTGCGGCCATGAAAACTTGTGTTTAATGCAACGAAACTGCCTTTTACAAGAAATCGTATACCCGAACGTCTGTTTGTTCATTTTTAATTGTTCAATGTCGAAATTGTCATAACTGTATACATGTGGGTTTTGTTTTGTTTAGTTTACCAAAGAAGTAGAAAAACAAGCATTCTGATTAGTCAAGAGTAATTTGCTTGCATTCTATAAATAGTTTAAATCTCCAACTAACCTGTGCTCAGAAGCTCAGCGATTGGTCGAATTGCATCATACATATTTATGAGAAACAAAAAATTTTCATGCAGAGAGCCATAGGTGAAAAGGGAGATGAACATACATTTCAGCCATGGCTTGTGACAATGAACTATCATATGGATTTATTATTTTCTTAGCTGAGAATTTGTCATTTCTAAAGGTAGCTTTATCCTCAGATGACATTGTATGTTTTTGCAAAATCTTATCTAATCAAACTTTGTACATGATAGAAATAACTTGTATATCCTTTGGAAGTATTTTATTTACTGAGTAAATAAATTTTGTAAACTAAGTTCAAATTTTCTATGAAGGATTCATTCAGTTACAAAAGAAAAAAGCCTATTGGACTGGATTTGGTTTTGAAAGTCATCCATATTCATTCAAGCCTAGTTTATTACTTTAGGTCAAACAAATGCAATAGGTTGTTTTTCACATATCACATTGCCTTTAGTGTGTTAATATAATGTATATCTTACTATGATGTATCATGATACATGCTTTGTTTACACATTTTGAGTTCATTATTTCCAAATGAATTTCATATATTTGTATGGTAATACACTTTGCATCTCATTGCTTACTTGATTAATATTAATAAGTCACAAGAAGGTGAAATTACTTTTACAATTATATATATGCAGTGAAACCTATACAGCTACATGTGGCATGATTAATGTTAAAAGAAATCTGATGCTTAATGCAACATTTTATATGATATAAAGATAAACCATATTTTGGTTACAGACATGACTTAATTTATTGCTATATTTGCCAACCATCATGCATCTTCATCATGCTTATTGAATTACTGAACATTTTCAACTTCTCAAAAACCACTTGTCCAGTTAACAAACTGAGTGCTATTACCTTATATACCCGCATATAAGTTTTTTGGGGTTTTTTTTGAGTAAAAATTCGACCCTGAAATCTGTGTCTGACTTCTAGATTCACTACCTGTTATAATTTACAGTACAGATAGGATTTTTGGGGTGGGTGGGTAGGTGTTAATTTGAAATTTTACCTGTAAACATTTATGAAAGGGTTGGTGTCCTTAACAAACACCAATCATGGTGTGGCTCACATCAAATATTAAAGGGGGAGCATGTGGTGCTCTCAACAATTGATTTGTAGTACAATCAAATTACAGTAATTAATTGCTCACCTATTATTTGACCTTTTTCAAGACAATGGCTTGGACTGGGAGTACCTTATAATTAAAAATGGGGACAGAGTATCTCATAATTATTAAAAAAAAAAAAATAAACATTGAAAAGTCACTTTCTTATCTATTTAGTGCATTAAAACATGAGGTTATCGTAAATAATGATCAGGATTGACATTCAAAAAATATATACAACAAAGAAACACAATTCTAGAAAATGGATATTAAAATGGCGAAGAATTTGATGGAAAAAATCTGTCTGACTTATAAGAGAGTTAGTGTTGAATTCCTCAAAAGTTCTCTGAAAAGGGGGCTACCGACTTACGTCTGAGTCGACTTATATCTGAGTTTGTCTGTGTCCATCGTTGTGCATTGTCCTTTAACAATTCAACATTTTTAACTTCTTCATTCCAATTTTTTTCAAATTTGGTTTGAAGCATCTTTGGGACAAAACTGACATAAATTGTAAATTTCAGGACTATTGCATCCCTGGGGCCTTAAGGGCGGGGCAAAAACTGTCAAAACTTACCAATTTTCAAACTCTTTCTCTAGAACTGCACATCCAAAGATTGAGATTTATATGATGGATATTGAATTTGATATCTGTTATCATACACATATTTGTTAATCATACAATTGTATGCTCTGTTCTGCTTTATACAAGAGAAAAAAAAAATAAAATTGAAAAATGATAGAGATATCTAAGATAGTAGATTAAATAGTCAAGAAAATTTGTTTCTCATATAGAAATATGAAGATCTGCCTAACAAAAATAATATTTTATGTTAATGTTGATATAACTACTATAACCTCTCACACTGTGTCATGCTGTGACACCATATGCTCTAAGCACTTTGTGTATATTCATTTCTCATTCTCACTCATATAATCTATTTTCTATCAAAGAAAAAAGATTGATGTAATTTGTATTACAGTTGGGGGCTCATTACAGTGGCATGTGATTTACCGGCAAATTCATTTAAAGGTGAAAATTGCTGGTAACAAATCTGCACAATACTAATATCGCTTGATTGTTTGTTGATTGATTGTTTGTTTTACGTCCTGTCAAGAATTTTTCACTCATATTGAAACGTCACCAGCTGTAGGTGAAGTACCACAAATTTAGACCTATGCTTAGTGCTCAGGGCTGTAGCAGTGAGGGTTCTTTAATGTGCCAACGCCTACCATGACATTGGACCTCTGTTTTTAAGGTCATATCTGGGAGACCCGTGATTCTCACTTCTAAATGCTGAGCGTTTGGCAAAGGAGCAATCACGACCTATTTTTGCGTCTTAGGTTTGACACAGCCATGGCACAAGCGAGGTTCAAACTCATGACCTCCCAGTTACGAAGCTAACACTCTAACCACTGAGCTACCGTGACCGGTTCTAATATCGTTTGATATAACAGATTTTGTTAGAGTGTTAGTGTTCTAGCACCTTAACAGCAGCTTGCACTGAGAAAGCTCAGGAGTGTTGCATGGTCTGCTGGGATAATAATGTATTGTGAAGCGTTTTGAGCAGCATATGCTGGAAAAGCACTATATAAAAACCAATCATTATTATTATTATCATTATTATTATATAACTAATATCGTTTGATATAATGGCGATATATTCATATTCTGGCACCGGCATTAATTATCGGTAATGAATGTGCATTTGGACACTACCTGAGATTGTAGAGTCAATACATGTACATGTATGACAATTAGCTATCAACAATATTTTTACACTTAACCAAGATTATGTAACAGATTAAATTCCTTGTCACCTACACACCAGACAGCTGGCCAGGTAATGTTTGTTTATGGAAAGCATGGAAGGGGATTATCAATACACTAATTAGTGTTTGATAGGATGGTTTTAAAAATAATTGCATGGGTATATTTGATGGCTTTGTATAAAAAAAAATTCAACCTGAGAAGGACTCTAATGAAGAGGTGCTTCTAATTAAATTAAATAAAAAAAACCCAAACAAATGTATAATCTATTCATTTTAATACTAAGTTATGATAGGTGTGGTAGGAAAAAAAATAAGAATGTCAGAACCACCGAAGAAAAAAAAATGCCATACCAACTCAATGTTTCGGAAAAACAGGATATTGTTGAGTAATCTCAAACAATGTCACGATCAGATAGCCAGTCATTTCAGCAACCTCTGGAATAAAACCTTGGGGAGGTCAACTGTTGGAGACATCTGGAGGGAAAGAGAAAAGTGGTCCAACGCCCCCACATCCAGCTACAACCTAGAGCATCAGAGATCCGGAAAATATGAGAATCTCGAGGAGGTGCTTTTCCTTTGGTTTTCTGATGTCAGAACTCAGAGTGCCAACATTACTGATCAGATTCTGATTGAAAAGGCAAAGGAATTTAGAAATGACTTGGGCATAACATCTGACTTTCAATATTCTTCTGACTAGCTCCAGAAGTATGTCATTGATAGAAACAACCAAGGAAAGGGTTATCTATTTTGTAGCAGGCTGGAAACGACACACAGAAATGAATACAATAATGCATCATGTGTTTGATAAATATTATACAAACATCGGATTGCTAATGTCAAACAGAAAGAAATTTAAATTGAATTTTACCAAAATTCTGTATTTCAAATATAAATAGGAAAAGGGGGTGGAATGGGGGTGTGAATGTGCAAGAAGATTGCCATTATTATTGTGATGATGAATAAATAAAGGGGAACGACTCGTACTGGTAATATCGGCATAATGTTACAATGGCTTTCACCTTTCACAAAAGTAGTGACTTCCTTTGCAGAACAAATATTCCATTCTTTGTTATTTTATCAGGCTATTACTGGTATGCGGCACACATGTTTTCAAATTACAAATTCTGTAATTTATATTTTTCATATTGCTATTCTATATATGTATAGTTTGGTAAAACAATACCCTTCTGTGAGAGATTTTGATATGTCACACTTTCACAAAGCATAGAAATACTACTTATCCCACCATACATGTAAAATGTCAGAACCCCCTACCCCACCCCACCCCAAACTGAGTAGCTAATTTTGATTATCTTAAAGCAATAAAACAATTAAAGTGTGAATTGGCAAACTGCATAAAAACAGAAAACATTTTCCAATAGCATTTAGATACCTGCAGTTTGTGTAGAATGTGTAATCATTTTAAGTGCTGTCTTTTTTCAAAATTGTATGAAAAAATTTCAGTTAGGTCACGTCAAACCTTGTTTAGTTTTACATTTATGAGTGCACTTAGTACACCCTTTCATAAAATGCAGAAGTCTATGCTTGGCAAAAGGCTGCTGATGACCAGACAGTGTGCCATAAACAGACTAAGGTCATTTTGCCAAGTTCAAAGTCATTGATGAGAAAAGCTATTTGTTTCATGCCATAAATTTGTAATGGAGAGTGCTCAGAGCTTACTGAAAACCCTTTGGTGAGTGAGACATCAAGGTTAATGATGAAAATGTTCAAAAATTTTGTTGACTATCATTATTTTTGTGAAGAAATGTTTCAAGCAAAACTGATTTTTGATCACCAAAAAAGAAAAAAAGGGAATGATAACAGCCTTTCTCAGAATCTAAACGATGCACTTGTTGCACCATGAACATGCATCACCAATTTATTTTTCGATGTGCTATATCTAGGTAAACAGTAAGGCCCATGGGCCTCTAGTTGATATTTTTAAGAGTTAATTCTAAAAAATGAAATACTAAGTGCTTAGAAATGATTAAAAATCTAACATAGAAAGAATTTGTTTTAATCTATGTTGATGAATTTTAATAGGATATCACCTTCACAGAGTTGTGGGCCTTTCAGAGTGTACAGTGTGGATAATTTTGTGTTTTTCAACACAATTCGGAACCTAGTTGACTCGTTCCCATTGGATGCAAGTGTTCTCTTCCACTTTCTGGGCACCGTGGCCTTCAGTGTACCAGCTATTGTTATCATGTGGTAAGTTATATCCAGTACTAGTACTGTTCATCTGTATATTTATCAAATCTTAAAAAGTTTGTTTGATGTATATTGGCACTTGCACACAGACTATTTTTAGTCCAATACTTAACACAAATGATATTAACCAGTGTCTGATAGCAGAAACACTCACTGTAGAAGCATAAATCTCAAATTTTAAGGATAGGTAGGACAGTGGCATGAAAAAAATACTGGATAACAGGGAGCATTGAAGCACACAATTCAGAAATTGTTTGTTTGTTTGTTTGTTTTCCGCCACACTCAACAATTTTTCAGTTATCTGGTGGCGTCCAGTTTTTGTAGGTGGAGGAGAGAACCCAGATACAATGTATCCGGGAAGAGACCACCGACCTTCCGAAAGTAAACAGGCAAACTTTCTCACATACATCGGCGCGAGCGGGATTCGAACCCGCGCCGACTAGATTCGGAAATTGTAATTCTATTGTAATTCAAAGTGTTCATGAAAATAAGAACTGCCAAACACCAAAGGAAAATCTTGCTTTTGTAAATATGGAATTGATGAAATTAAATCCCAGTGAAATTATATTTGTACTAAATGACAAAATTTTAATCCCAAGAAAATATGTGCTTCTTCAGTATATATGTATTTCAAGAGAAGCTAAAAGCTGGACCCATAAATATGAATAACTGAGGCCAACTTTTTTTATTATTTGTTTTATGGGAATTCTTTCTAAAAATTGGGTCGGGGGTCAAAATGAAAATAAAATTAAAAGTTATAAATTCAAGCAGTCGGTCCAAAAAATAAAAATAAAACCAATTAATAGAGATAAAATTTTTATTTTTTCCTTTTCATTTCTACAGGTCTAGCACAACTCTGTATTTAGCTATATAGCTTTATTATTGTAATCAATACATTGCATTGACAATTTTTAGGTCACCTTAGTAAACTCAGGTGACCTATTGGTCTGCGTCCATCATTGTGTATCGTCCATCATGCATTAACAATTGAACATTTTTAACTTCCTCTTGATAACTATAATTCCAATTCTTTTCAAATTTGGTATGAAGTATCTTTGGGATAAAGGGGACCCAAATTGTAAATATCAGGACTCCTGCACTCCTAGGGGCTTAAGAACAGGGCAAAAATTGACCAATTTTACAAAATCTTCTCTACAACTGCATATCTTTATGTAAAACTAAATGCATAGTAATGTAGAGCAGGAAGGCCTCTGCAAAAAAATTTGAATTTCATAATCCTTGGGTTAGAAGTTCTGACCCCAGGGTGGGGCCAAACTTAGCATTATATAGTGTATATATTTAAAACATTTAAAGTTTAACTGAAACGAAAAATCACTTTATTTATATTAAGTATTTATTTGCTTCATTTACATCATAAATTTATTGTGTGGGCTTATTTTGTTCATTTTGGTCATATATCTGTGATATGCACAGACAAAGATACCGTATCAGTGTCAGAGCAAAAAATATTGTGGGAGTTATGCCCCTTCTCACGAACCTGCCACAATGAAACAATAAACATGCATCAGCAGGCAACAGAACATCAAGTAAACAATATGTAAATATGGTGTTATGTGTGGCTCCAAACAGCAATGTTCAGAATGGACAGGGGGTAGCAATGTTTAGTTTCCCCACAGACACAAACAATTGTGAAGTTTGGGTGAGGAAATTGAAAACAGTGGATTATTGGCTGTCGAAACACTACAAGCTGGCGAACGTCACTTTACTGGGGACTGTTTCATAATTGAGGCAACCAAGGTATGGTCCTTGGGCTACTCAAGACTGCAGTTAAAGAGAGAGGCAATTCCAACCCTTTTTGATTACACACCTTTACATGTAAATAAGGGTCAAAAACGGAAAACCAATTCAGACCCTCCCCTTCCAAAATAAAAAAAGCAGAACTTCCAGAGCTGTGGAGAAAAGACAAACCACAAACGTAAGTTTCAATAAAGATTATATTAAAATATTGACTTTTTATTGACATTAATCTACTAATATTTATTTCTTTTATTCTCCCTCCCCCTCCTCACATATTTCATTTTACCTTACTTTTATTACCCCCACCCCCTCCAATCACACAAGTCATTATTCTTAACTGAAACTTATTTTTATTAATATGTGTATAGGAGTCAGAAATTTCTGAAATTGATGACAATACAGAAATTATTCTTCCTCCACCTCCCCAATTCCAAGATAACCAACAAAACCAGTGTGAATTCACTGATGATCCTGCCATTCACAATGCCAATGGGACAGATACATATGAAATGGCTACACAAACCACATATGGATTGATTGTAAGCTATGAAATGAATTATGATATAATTTTTTTTTAAAAACAGAATATATATGGTGTAAATTTAAATGGTTACTTTGAATGTAACATATATACACACATTCATACACACAAATATATATACATGTATAATACACATTAGTTATTCTCTAAAAATGAACTGTTTCTAAATTAGAAACTATGTTTGGGTCATTGTGATTTTTATGTACAATTTAAAAATGTGGCATATCTCACTACAGACAGATATAAGAGTCATTGTAACATCTATGGGTACCCAAACAGAATTTGAGGCAGACTGTCTACCTGTCAATCTGAATGAAAGCATGGACTCGGTTTCCAGCATGGAGTCAACAGAATCAGAGTGGATCCCACAAGACAAGGAGTTGGACATGACAGAAAATGATGGAAACAATAATCACCATGATGTAACTGTACTACCACAAAATCATCAAAAAAGCAGAAATTTTGTTATTTTTAAAGAGTGTTTTGATCAGCTTTTGGACCAATGTGGACAAAAATGTGTTATTAACAAAACTGTTGTTGGGAGTATGCTGTCTGTGTCCAGATTATGTGTTTGTGGTGAAATTTTTACATGGGAATCTCATCCCCTCATTGGATCCATGCCTGTTGGAAGTCTTGTCCTGTCTGCTGCAGTTCTGATAAGTGGGAACAGTATAATTCAAAACTTGGTGATGTTTAATCATGTGAACATAGCCTGCTTTTCAGAAAGGACCTTTCATAATATTCAGCAAAGTTACTTGGTGCCAGCCGTAGAGTGAGTATGGAAAGGTCATCAGGATGCCCTTTTTGATAACATACGAGACAATACTCCTGTTATTGCTGGTGGAGATGCCAGATGTTGTTCGCCTTGACATACAGCCAAGAATGGATCATACAGTTTGATGGATCTAGAGCGGCAACAGATCTTTGATGTAAAATTGGTTCAGGTTGGTATACATACAATAGCTGTCATGCACATACACCCTCTATGACATAATTTAACATCACAAGAATTTATCAAGGTTCTTTTTAACTAAAAATGTAATATGATAATTTAGGGTACCATTCCATGACTTTTAATCCCCACTTTCCCCCCCCCCCCCCCCCCAATTTTCTTCTACAGGTAAAAAAAAAAAAAAAAATTACCATCCATGTAGAAACTTCATAAAGATTGTATAAGGATTTTGTAAGAGAATTAACAAAAAATTATATTTATATATTATATATACTATAATTACCAAAATGCTTACAATATAGATAACATCAAATCAGTCATTTATATGCCCATTTTGAAATATTGTAATCTAAAGATGCCCTCTACCCCCACCTCAACCTTGGAAGATCTCAAATGCATTCTTAAAAATTCCCCTTAAATATGAAATGGATAAAACCCTGGCCTTCATTAATATAATAGAAAATTGTACATTTAATATTCAGTATATTTTCTCTAGTATAAGAATACAAAAATTTAATTTGTACTTATGCGTTTGATGCAGAGTAATGAAGTAAAAAGCTCCTACTGAATGGAATTGGGGCCTATAGAGGTGTTTAAACACACTGGAGAGGATGGCATTGTCATTACATTTAGTTACTGACAGACATTCAAAGGTCACAGCTTTAATGAAGAAAGAAGTGATATAAACCACTGGTTTGATGTGTGGCATGTAGCCAAAGGTATCTACATATCTAATATTTACTTAAACATGTAATTATGATTTAAAGGGTGTAAAGTATGAAAAAAATATATATATATTTGTTAAAAGTAAAAAAAATGTAAAGTACACACTATCAAAAGGCTAGAAATATGTACAGTATACTTTTCTTCATGAAATTGATCTATTTAGGAATTTTCAAGAAATTAGAGGCCAATGGGAAGAAGAAATGTAAGAAAGTGGCTGATTGGGCTCGATCAATGTCTAATCATCTTTACTGGTGTACAGCAAGTAGTGATGGAGATGGGGAGTTGGTCTTGGATAAATGGTTGTCTGTGCTGAACCATGTTGCCAGTTGTCAACATTCATGGTGGTCATGGAAAGCTGTTTCCTTCCTGTTTACATGGTGAACTTGAGGACAGAGACTGGATTAAGAAAGGTTAATTTCATGTATCTTAGTAAATGGTTCTAGTAGGCCAAAATAAAATATATGTGTGTTTCCTATTTCACTCCCCAAAAAAATTAGGTAGGGTAGGTACATAAAATATTTTATTTTATTAAATCATTTTATTTGAAATCTTAGTTTTTGATATGTCTTGAATACAGGTCTATATACATTACAAATAATTTTCAAGCTTTTTGAAGGTCCATAGTAGTCAAAATGTAAATCATAGAATCTCAAACACAAAAAAAAACAAAAGAACAAATTCCCTTTTTGAAAAATTCCAGATCTTTATTTTATTTATATATTTCATCAATAAAATATTTAGGTTTGCAGCAAAAATATAGGTAGGGTCAGGAAACGGGAAACACACATATATTTTACATTGAAAAATGACCCTTGAAAAAATAGCAGGTATTATCAATGAAAATTTATTTAATAGATTGTTAGGCTTTTATCGAAATGGAGAAAGTTGTCAAAGGCACACTTTTGGTGAAGGATATAATGCAAATATCTCCAGCTGAACAAACCTCAGCACTTGAGGCCTACCACAAGATAGTGTGTCACTTCGTACTCAAGTCTCTCTACATTTTTTGTAGAACAGATGCATGTATACAGTCATATATGATACTTATAGAAAGAAAGAGATTCCAGAATATTATATTCATTTTCTAGGTTGCACACCGCAGCTTTGCTCTTCAATGAAAACTCTTGTCGTGATCAGGCCAAAAACAGAAATGGGGAGCCTCTATTTGCTGTGTCCTACCCAAAAGGAAGACATTGAAATGGTGTTCCTTAGGAAGTGAAAGTGAAACAAACTTATAGTGAGTATACATATGACTGGAGATTTTAAAATACTGTACTAGTAATGTACCTGTATTAAATTGTTGTAATTTGTTATTATTTTAATTATCAGACACATAAATGATTTTGTATTTCAGATTATGCAATTGAATTGATGCAGGAAGTGATTAATGTGAAACTAGAGTTTGACTCCTACAGAAACTCCAGGAAGTATATGAGGATACTATTGGTAATTCTTCTTTCCCAGTCGCAAACTCCTACCATCATGTGTCAAAGTCTGTTTTCCTTTCCAGCCATAACAGCCGATTCAACAAGAACTAATGTGTTGTTGTCTTTGAAATACAATGTACATGTATGTCCAAATACAGTCTATTTTTGATGACCATGTTCTGTTTAAATAATATACACGTTTGTAACTTTTGATTTTTCATTCATGACTCATGAGTCACCCAGGTGACTTACTGCATTTGTCGTGGTTCATTTCTTGATTAATACCATTCCAATACTTTTCATATGTGGTATGAAGCATCTTTTGGATGAGTGGGACAGGACAAAAATTGTCAAAAATTTACTAATTTTCAAAATTCCCTTTCTTTACAACCTCACATCTGTAACATGTGTAAGAAAAACTAAATGCATAGTCATGTAGAGCAGAAAATCTTTTACCAAAATTGTTAATTTCATGATCCCTGGCATAGATAGATATGAAGAACAGAAAAATGACTAAAGATTTCGTAGCTCTTGGGGCTAGTGATACTTTTAACTAATACTCAGGTGGCTTATGTTGCCTGTGGGCCTTTTTTGTTTAACCCAAATTATATATATATATGTGTGTGTGTGTGTGTGTGTGTGTGTGTGTGTGTATGTGTGTGTGTGTGTGTACAAAATATAAACACTGAACATTACTTGTTTATATTTTTTTTTTTTTTTAAAAATGCATGAAAAATTTATTGCATATCTAAATTAAGAAATTAAGAAGGTTATTTTAATCCACAGTACTGTTGTGATGGAAAACAATTTCTAGTCACAACACAGGATGGAAGAACTTTTCGAATGGTTTTCCCAAGCCTTTGCCAGATCCAATGAACAAATCTCCTGTATGCAAGATGTCTGTAAACCAGTTGAAAAATTATCGAGGATTTAGATTTTTCAAATATAATTGATGAATTAAGGTACTTTAAATATGAATGATTTTTCAGGAATTAATTTTTGAAACATATGCCTAAACATGAACTGATATAAAGGTCTCAAAAAGAGATGAAAGTATTATACTTGATACAAATTCGAACCAACATATTATTACAGGCTGGCATGCCTAATGAACATGAAATGGGTAAAGGTAAATCATAAGATATTGAGGCAAATTTTGTGTCTATCTCAAAGGGAAATGCATTGGTCAACCATTCAGTGAGTTCAGATAAGACAAGTTCATTATGGGTTTGGCTCATAGTTAATCAGAAGGTTCCGAGTGTGATCCTCCTCCCCAAATGATCATCCATATTAATTTTGAGCAATCATAACAAAATACATACTTGTGGATCAATTCCCCTTCCTCCAATGGACCATTATCTTGTATGTACTCATAATATGACGTTTCCAAAACCCATCTGTTGAGACAGTTTGCCACAAAGCCCTCATGATCTGTGATGGAGGACACACCCATTTCTTCAAGCCTAGGTACAATGGTGCTGAATGCACGACAACATTTGGACTCCCTTCTTGTTGGCATTGCGATGCAGTTACTACATGAACACCTGTTAGAACCAAAGGAAAATAGTTTAACAATTACAAGCACTTCTGATCATAGAGTAATCATTTCGTTACTATCTTAAAACAGTTTAATATAGTAGGTGTGTAAATTAACAAACCATTGCATATCAGTTGCTAAAGGGCATTCGTCCGAATGACCCTTGCTGTTTTCTGAATCACTATCACTTTCTGGTAGTGGGGATGCATCTTGCTGTATAACTGGTTCATACTGGTAGGGCTGCACATTAACTATCTATTTCAGGAATACTATCGTCCGAATCACTTTCATATCGTGCCGCCATGTTGAAATATCAGGTTCGACTAAAGGGCAGATAACTCATACAAGAAAATTTACTGGTTTGAAATCAACATTGTATTTACCAGGATGGTCAAGACAAAAATATTTTTATGAAAAAACATGTAAGGAATGGTATTTTCTAACTAAATTTATTTGAAAACCAAACTTTGAGAATCGTTTCAGTTGACCTTTAAATAATATCTTCTTAATGCTGTTGATATTTTGGGGGAGTCAGAAGGGTACAGCCTATCCTGGAGTATTCACCAGATTTTGCTCCCTGTGACTATTTTCTGTTTCCCAAACTCAAATATCATTTATCTGCTAAGAGATACAGTTTAAGAAATAGTCTTGGATCTGCTGTTTATTAGTATCTGAATAGTATCTCCATTGAAGAGTATGAAATGTGCTTCCAAAAGTGGATTGACTTTTCAGAAGGTGTATTCAGGTAGATGAAGAGTGTTTGAAGGGCAGAGCAAGTTAATATGATCAAAACATTTGCAGTATAGGAAAAGCAATAGAATTGACATTATTTTTGGAATATCCCTTGTATATTCACCAGTAACTTGGTAAACATTGTTCAGTATGTTCAACATATGGCATATCCCTAGGCCATCACACATTGCATGCATGAATATATTGTGAAGGACTTCCATGTAAGTCCCTTTACATCCTTGTCTCATTTAGTAATGCATGCTCCAAAAACATTATTCCTCTATTCAAAAGCTAACATTCAAAACAAAGAAAGCTTATTTCAGATTATGAGCACCAGATAAACAGATATATTTGTTTTAAAAATGATAGAAAATATATATTCATGCAAGTTTTTATACTCCCCTAATATTTTGGGGGAGCACATAGTTGCTGTCGTGTCTGTCTGTCCGTCCATCCAAGCTTATATCTCCTAAATCTTTCCTCAGAAATTGATCTAATTGATTACAAATGTTCCTTGAGACAAGGATTTGTGGATCAAGATCTTTCAAGTTCATTTTGGAAAGGTCAAGGTCACACAGAACATCTAAAAAGCTCCTTATTTCAACACTTTTTGATATAAAAGTTTCCATCGCTTAAACTTTTCATCAGAAATTGATCACAAATATTCCTTAGGACAGGGGACTTTGGAGAAGATCATTTTTTAAAGGTCAAAATCGCTCATAACTTTAGATAAAGAAAAAAAGTTCCTTATTTCAGTAGTTTTTGAACAGGTATTGATCACTGATTAAGGCTTTTAGATAAAGGTCATTCAAGGTCATTTTGGAACAGTTAATGTCAGTCAGAATATAAACGATATGTAGGAAAAAGTTTATTGTTCCATATTTCAACAGTTTTGAAAAAAACACCTTCATTTTAACAACATTTTGATAGTTATTGATCTGTTGAATCAAGGTCTCTCAAATCATTTTGAAACATTCAAGGTCACTGGGAACATATATACTGTATGAAGAGAAAGTTCTTTATTTCAACAGTTTTTGCAGATGTTGATCATAATCACACAAATAAGTAAGAGGCAAACAGCTTTCAGACAAAGGTCATTCAAGGTCATTTTATGAAGGTCATTGTCACTCAATATACTTCATATATGGAAAAAACTTTCATTTAAACAGTATTTCAACAGTTATTGATCATTGTGCAAGTCATTTGTCTTATAAAGTAGTTCATTGGTTACTAGATGCAGTTCAGGAAGCATTTATCAATTTTACAGATAATCTTGTTTTCATTTATATTTGTAAACCATTGCATGCTAAGAACTATTTGGATGAGTTCATTGTTGATTAAAGGTATTGAAGGTGAAGACATACTTCATAATGCACTTAACTGAAAATTTCGTGAAAATAAATCAATATTAAAGTTTTAAAAAGAATTAGCAGAATTAATGTAATTTGCCAAATATAATACACAGTTATATTGAATATACACCCCATTTTGGGCCTGAAAATTGGGTTGGTGGGAGGGGGGAGGGGGGAATGCACTTCATTTACATAATATAAAGCAAAAATGTTTCCCAAGCAGTAATCTTAACTTTATACTTTGCGACAATTTTCACTGAATATTTTTCCAGAAATAACAAAGAATAAGAATTTACAAACTTTCTGAAATCATGGTAATCTTCACTGAATATCTTTGGGGAAATACCTGGGTAATCATCAAGTTAATTTCAACAAATCATGAGATTTTGCAGCATTAAATTTTTAATGGACTCGATATTTCCTTTGTTGAAACTTAAAATCAATTAAATATTTGACATTATAAATATCAAACTAGACAATTTGTTATCACCACTAGTGATATACAAAGGTGCAATATATCAACCCCTCCTCAATAATTATAAACTGATTATGATTATAGTCATGAATAGGTGCTGTAAATAATTAGCACTCTGTCTGTAAAAACAGTGCTTTGGACACAGTAGAGAAATGAGAAATTCAATTACAACCCTTTGAAGTTTTGTTGCATGACAGTGGGCAATGTATATCCCTGATACCAGTCATTTATGCAAAAGAAAAATGTAATAGTTTATGCCGACTTGTGGAAATCGGGCATACTGTTAAGTTATGTTTCTGACATTCTGCGTGATATGTTTTTTTTTTTCTTTTAATAAAATGTTTGAAATTTTTTTTAAAGGTATTTCTTTACCCCAAGAGGGTATCTGGCATTATTTCAAAGCTCACATTATCATTTCTTTAAAAAATATTCATAACCTTTACAATAAACTAACTTTTTAGTGGCAAATTATTTTCTAACCAAGCATTATTTATTTTTGAATTAGCTCATAACAAGGCTTTGTGTATACATGCTTGAATGAAGGCATACCTGGTGAAGAATATTCAGGTCCATTGAATTTTAATTGGCTATTTCATGATAATTTAATTATTTACATATTGTACATGTAAGTGTCATATTTTCTTTAATTTTATGTTTCTGTGGTAATTTTCTTGAGATCGATTTTCACTCCTAAATAGTGGATGTGAAATGTCTGTGAGTGAAACACTACCTAACTGACGAGTTTCACCAGAGAAAAAAAGGTAGAAAAACCTATTGTGATATATGTTATACACCCCTTTCTCACACCAAAACATTCTTGAAAAAAGTGTGCATTATATTTGGCAAAATGTGTTACTTTGATATACACAGTAATTGAATAAGTTCAACAACCAGGTTTGGTTTGGTTGTATATAATGTTGAACATCCCTCTCGAGAATTTTCAACTCATGGAGACGTCACCATTGCCGGTGAAGGGCTGCAAAATTTAGGCCTATGCTTGGTGCTTACAGCCTTTGAGTAGAAAGGGATCTTTAATGTGCCACACCTGCTGTGACATGGGACCTCAGTTTTTGTGGTGTAATCTGAAGGACCACCCAGTTTAGTTGCCTCTTACAGCAAGCAAGGGGTACTGAGAACCTTTTCAAACCTGAGTCCTCATGGGATCCAGGAGTACATTCTGTACTTTGATTTTTGTGGTTGCAATTGGTCAAAATATTTATTTGTTTCACTTATGCTTTGAATGCACATTTATGGATGTGAAGTCATAATGTAAGACAGTGAATGTTGAACTTAGAGATTGTAAACACTTTGATTTAAAGTGTGTGTCCAATAACTTGTGACCATCATTCAGCTATAAGTTACATGAGAAATATGGCAAGCACCATTTCATATGTAATTGTTGTTTATAACTTTTAAGGAATGAAGCTAATTTTGACCTATTTATATGATATAATGTAACTTGGTGCAGTTTACACTTTATAATCAGTGAAGCGGATTATAATAAGCGTAAACTGCACCAAGTTACATTATATCATATAACATAGGTCAAAATTAGCTTCATTCCTTATAATTTAATTTAAAAAGACAAAACTACATTGTACAAGTCTTAATTTATAATTCTTAAAACGTAAAATAGAAAATGTTTGAACCGCGCAACAATTCGCTTAGCAACATACTGACAAAGTGTTGAACATGAAAGAAGCCATCTTGGTTTTTCGTATAACTGGAATATGTACTTTGTTAATGAAATTGAAAATGTAATGTGGAGTTGGCAACGAATCTTAATTACAGGAGATTTGCATGGGCTACATATGAAGGTCTGATGTTTACTTCGCAGCGCAAGATATACTTTGGAGTCATTCTGACAGAAAGTGAAAGTTTAGATCTAGCATCACACAAAATACATCATGTAGAAAACCAGAAAATGCAATATAATTTGCAATTTATACATTTTTAATTTTTAAACTACATTATAACTCACCATAGCATGCAATCAAATCCAACATAGTGAAATATGTAAACAATTCACAGCTCTATGTCAATCGATGGAATGTGACATCATGTAATACACATTTTGCAAGACATGACATATTGTTGTGTTTTGATAGGCAGATCAAACAGTACCCCCACCCCCCAAGCTTTATGTGTAAAACATTGAAATAAAATATTCATTAAATGTTATTGATACTAGATTGAAACTAAATTGATATTTAGAAGGAACGTAGATAGCCCTTTACTAGAATTGGAAATTTCATGATCCCAGGGGTAGAGGTTTCGGTACCTGGGTGGGATCAAAATGGTCATAGTGATTAAATATCTTTATTGTATAAGAAAAATATCTTTAATTTTGGTAATAATTTTAAAAAGTAGATGCATATTTAAGAAAAACAGGACAACTAGATGCATATTTTAGAAAAGCAGAAAGGGATGTACCAAAATTATGAATTTTGCAACCCAATTAGGGCAGGTTCAAAATAATTATATAAAGTTAATTCAACATATATAATGTAAAGTCTTTATCATTATAGGCACTTTCAGTGTTATTTGTGTTTAAGAACACATCTTGTTTATACTGCTGCTAAATATTAAAATTTAGCTTGGATATGCAGAACAGGAAAATTAATAGAGATTTCATAGCCCTTGGGGCTAGTGATACTCAGGTGACTGTTAAGGCCTGTGTGCATTGCAGATTTTAAAAGGCCTTTCAAAAATCAACTACAAGTAATTCATGTTTTTTTTTTCAGTTTGATGATGTATTATTTCTGTGTGCAAGCCACTGGATACAAGAGGAAAGCCAAACTTTTAAGAGAAGAACTTAAATTCGTAAGTGTTTACTTGTGCAATATTAGTTACATCTCCCCTCTTCCAGGAGGAGACATCGTTTTTTACTTTCTGTCTGTCAGTATGTCACAAAATCTTGTGAATGCTTCTCCTTTTATATGGCTTATGGGGTAGACTTGAAACTGTACAATGCTTCATTGCCATTTGTAGATGTGCATATTATTGAGATATGAGGATCCAATTGTTATCCTTAAAATTATAGAGGATCAAAGAGGGAAGGAGGGTGTAAAATGGCTTGTGAATACTTCTCCTATATGGCTTATTGGGTAGTCTTGAAATTTTGTGTAATATTTCATTATCATTTAATGATGTTCACACTGTTCTGACCAAGGGATCTTATATTTCCTAGAATTTACAGTGGATTAAAGAGGAATCTTTTATAACTTTTATTTATGTATGTACAAGGGTATGTTCACTTCCTGCTGGTACTTCAGCATAACAGTGATTATTTTTGTATCATATACAACAATAAAATAGGTCACATTGATGTTGAATCATTTTTTCATCTTTTCCTACAATGCACAAAGTACAGTTCATAATGTCTATGTTTAAGATCATACTTTCTCTTCCACACCATGCAGTACATTAGAGGAGAGGTTAATTTTGAGCAGTTTCTATTTGGAAAGCTGCAAAAAGACATTTATTTTGAGCAAAAGTTATAGTTTAGTGTAGTTATATTGCAAAACTTTGCAGATACGGATCTTTTGAATAATGAATTAAGTGTACATGCAAATATATTGTAGGTGGCCAAGGACAAAAAATATCTTCTGGACATACTCAATGAGGAATTGTAATTGAAAGGATGAGTGAATACAAATGTAGCTCATTATAGTTCAAAGACTACTTCAAAAACAAAAGAAAAAAAGTATGATTTTTAGATAGCATTTGATTATTTTTTGAGAGTGAGGTTTGCAGTCAGTGAAAGGAACTTTACAATTTTGTTAGTCCAAAGATAGAAATGTTACACCAAGGACATTGACCCTCATTGAAATAAAAAAACACGTTTGACTTTGAAAAAGAAAAAATTTCTGGTTGGTCCTGCATTGAAATGTGGAAGCTTATAGGAATCATATCTTGTTATTCTAACACCATATCTTGAAAGGTTAAGGCACAACAGACCTTCAATCTTAGACCTCATGTTACCATACTTTCATTGTGACACAATGGTCTGCCATAATTTCATGACCCCAAAATCTATAGGTGACTTCCTTTGATGCAAGTGATCAGTCTCATTAGTTCTGTATAAAATGTGGAAACTTTTTATTGAAAACTCTACAAAGATGATCAAGTTACAATGAAAGAATTGATGGACAAACAGATAAGGAGACACTCATAATCTAATTAATATAGGTGTCTTATTTTAATAAAACTACCTTTCTGTAGACAAGAAAGTATATAAAATTGAGATTGGAGGTCTGCAGTGACCTTGACATGTGACCACAAATTTGGTAGGTGTTTTCTTTCATCAGCTACTTTTATATAAAATATGTCAAGTGTATGTTGAAAACTTCTCAAGTTTCCTTCACATTTCTTGCACTTAGAGCTTTCATATTTTATACAAAGGCAGATGATCCTGCAGTTAAATATGGAATCGCAGGTTTGGGATAAGTGATAATCATTCCTCTCTGTTATTACAATCATTGATGTTTTCTAGATCTGTGTTATATGTAGTTTTTATTTATGATTACAAACTTAATAGTTGACAAAACTTAATGCCAGTTTTTGTTTATGAATTGATTTATGTACAATATGCAATGCTTTTATTACTGTATTCAATTTTTAATAGCAAGCACTTGTTATATTCAGTAAAAAGAGCTTTTAAATATGTTAATAAAACCTGGGTAATCTTAATGCCAATTTTGGTTTATGAATTAATTTATGTACAATATGCAATACTTAAGTTACTATATTCATGCATATATATAGTCAAATTTTTAACACAAGCACTTGCCATATTCAGTAAAGGGCCTTTGAATATATTTTAATAAAACCTGGCTGACTATGATAATTGTTCTGACATTGACTTAGGAAATGATAGTAATTTCTATTCATTTTATATGATATAAAGAAAGCTGGGACACAGTTTACACATTAAAAACTGTAATGTGGTTTATAAAAGCATAAACTGTCCCAACCAATACTTTATATATTGAATGAAATCAATAGAAATTACGCTCATTCCTTATAATTCAATTGAGTACAATGCATTTGATGAATGAATTTAAAGCAAATGTGGATTTTATATGACATGAACCAATTTTGCCAATTAGCAACAAAATGGAATATAGAGGATCAAACCAAACTTATCATGATGTAATTCCTTGAATGTTATATGGAGCATCTTAATGGCAACTTAGTTTATTGAATATACCATATGTTGATAAAGTCAAATAAAGTAACCAATCAGTTGAATTATTTATAATTGAAATGGTCTTTTAACAATAAAACTTTTGATATGTGTGTGTTGTTTTTTAATTTTTCTAATTCTTTATTAGTGCAAATGATTAGTATAAATAGGAGACTGAATTTGAAATAACAGAACTGGTTATTCAATATAATAAATGTATGTATTTCTTTTAACAATTAAGCCTTCTCAACTGACTGTTGCAGAATAGTAGTTGTCATGAAAAATGTTTAGTATGATCCATATATTAATAGAAAGGTTACTGTAGAATGTTATTAACAGAAATTAGACATGAATTCAAACTCATAACATATTGCACACTTTAAGATAATCGTGTGAATCAGAGTGTGAACTTGAATACTATTTGAATACAGCCCTTATATAGCTACATGGTGAAAAGGGCGGTCTCAACTATCAAATTTAAATATGAACAGAAAATCAATGATCAAGCTACAGTGCTATAAAATTTCCTTTAGTTACTAGTCCAGATTAAAGGGAAACACCCCTTGGCACATAATTTTGATCAGGGTCCATAAATGTTTGTTAGATTACAGGTACCCATGTGGAGTTTATAGTGGTGTATGTGATATACACACACCAAGGATTTACAGCTGAAATACAGGTAGGTTTTCTTCCTCAAAAGTACATGTAATTATTGATGCATAAACATGCTCTTGGTTTTGTAGGACTGTGGTAGTTCTATAAATTGCTGATCTGTGAAACATTTACATGGAGTAGTCATTTTGTTTTAATGTCTCCAAATTATAAGATGAAATAACTAAATTAAACTGGGGAGATCTATTTTTGTTAATAATTTCTTATAATATCTGCTGTGTCTCCTTTCCTATAAAGTTTTATTCTTACTTTTGAACAAATTAACTTACAAAAGTTAACATGAAGTAGTTTATCAATCCACAAGGTAAATACAACCCAAGTGACAAACTATACTACACATTTCATGTGAAACATTGTTTTTCAGAAAATAAAAATGCTATGTCATTCAAGGGTAGATTTTGAAATCCATACTTCAAGTATTTGCACTCTGTAAGCTATTTTTATAATTGATGATAGGCATGCAGAATACAGTCATTCTCGTGAAAGTTTATAGTTAAATGTATTGTTTGTGTTAAATTTATCACCACAAATGTTTTGAATATGACAGATTTGTTGAAAATATGGTCATCTTATTGTTTACCATGATTAAGCAAATTTCATTTGAATCGTCATAGAGTATATACATTTCTAATGTTTTTGTCTTGGAAAATCTTTTTTACAAATTCATTACTGGGGATCTGGATTAGAATAGGGCCTCAGTACTCCATGCTTATAGTAAGAAGGTACTAAATGGGGCGGTCCTTCAGATGATAGCATGAAAACCGAGGCCCAGCTGTGTCACAGCAGGTGTGACACAATAAAGATCCATCCCTGCTCAAAGGGTGTAAGTGCTGAGCATGGGCCTAAATTTTGCAGCCCTTCACTGGCATGGTGACGTGTCCATGATATGAGTGAAAAATTCTCAAGCAGGACGTTGATATACAGCCAACCCATTGTAATGATAGCCATTTCCTCATGAACACGCTGCAGTTTTTAACAATGTGCATATGAATCATGATAAATATAGTATATCTGGGAATTCTGACAGAAATCAAAATAAAATGTAAATTTAAGAAATAAATATGTGAAGGTATGGATTGCAATTCCTCATGCTAGCATGCACCATGAAGCAGTTGTTATTCTTAAATGTTTGATATGCATTAGTAACATATAGTGGTATTGTGAAGGTTGTAATAGTAAAAAGAACTCAGATGGTCCAATTCTACAGTGGAAAGAACCATATTTTGGAATTGTAAATTTTAAGATTCACTAATTTTATTGAATAATTGTAATTCACTATGATACATATGTTTATGTTATGAATATTAATATATTAGTCCAGACTTTGGATTAAAACAGTATGTATTGCATCTCCTTTTTGTAAAGAAAATTTCGAAACCCAACTTTGTGCTCAATAACTGAATATAACCAATATTATTTGGATTTATCTTAAAATTATTGCACTTTATAACAGCTACTGAAGGATATTTTTTAGTCTTTTAAAGGGACTGATTCACAAGTTTCCCCAAATTTTGTTTTTCACATTTAAATCAGAATCAGCTGTCTGATGTGTTTAAAGTGTTCCACACACACACACACACACACAAATAATAATAATAAAGGAAATGGAAAGAAACACCATACCTTGATGTCATTGTATTTTTCTCATTCAATCATGGATTTTGGGAGTGAACATGTTATTGACCCAGTGATTACTCAGAAGAGATTGGTAGAAAGTTGTGTAGCTGTGAATTACAATAATGTGGGGTGTGATGGTGGATCTGTTTGACAGCATACAATTATATTAAGGTGTAAGATATTTATTTAGGACTTTTTTTCATTGTATGCTATTTCGTCATCACTAGCTGTATTTGCTGTGCTTTTACATCTTTTGTGTTTATCATTCAGTTACCCCCTCAAAGTTTCCTCTTAAAACTGGGAATTTTCCTGTGTAACTTCCGTAATGAATTTAACTGTGAGTTTTTAACAGAGGTAAGATTTAAATGCTTAAAATTCTTAGGTAATTTTATATGGTTTTTAATAAGTTGATATTACAGATATGAGATTGGAGAAAGAAAGATAAATGCTTAAAAAAAAAAAAATTATGAATCCAGTACCATGGATTTTCTTTCTTTTTTTTTTTTTATAATCTGAATTTTTTTCTTTGAAGGAAAAAAAAAAAAATAGAATGGATATGTAATGATTCGCATATTCTATTGTACATTTGTTATTATTTGTTTGGATTCTGTATAGTTATATGCAACACATTGAACTAGTGTAGATGAATGATAAAAGTGGAGAATATCCCTTTCAAAAAATGCAAGTACAATGCAAACCCTTGATATAAAGAAAAATTAATATCATATAACATGTATTTTCTGCAGTGTCCATTTTTGTCAGATAGAAAAAATCTGCAAAAATAACAATTGCAAAAAATATAATATATTGATATATATAGGTATAAATAGATATATTGCAAATGCAGAAAATGGAAATGCAGAGTATAATTTGCTACCATTTACTGATCTGATTGCAAAATTTTCACCCACAGAAAGTACCTTGCACGAACTACCATTTCAATGTAATAAACCAAAGAAGACGAGTTTGATTTGAACTTCTTTGATATGAAACTAGAATACATTAATTGTGACCAAAACTCATTCAGAAAACTGAATTTCAAAAGTGCAAAATCTGGGTCATAATTCTGCTGAAAATGAATTATCAGAATAAATTTAACCTTAATTCAATATACAAGTACACACTTGGGTAACTTTATTAAAGATGGGGAATACACACACTCAGCTCAGTAATTGCAATATATAGCAAAACATGTATGGCCATTTGATGATGTGGTATATGAACTTGCTGAAGACTTCTAAGTTTCTTATTTGGGATTTGTTTTAGAGGGGAAAAGGCACAAACAATTACGTTAGCACATACCTCCCTTTTGTGGTGGAGATGCAAATTGTTGATTCCAAAGGATTTCAAAGTCATTGAAGGGAATTCTGTGATGTCCCTGTGAGCAGGATCCAGATAAAACCATAATATTGAGGGTCATTGGACATTACACACCTCAACTACCTGGTGAGGTATTGAACCAATTGATTTTCAAGGTCAAGGCCTCTGAAGTTCCCATGAGTGGGAGTCTTGCAAAACCTTAGCACTCAAAGGGCTAATCATCACATATAGTAAATATTTCCTTTAAAATGAACTCTGATTATTGTTTGTTATGTAGACAATAGAGAGGGGTAATACCGAACTATATGGTGCCCTTAAAAAAAATTCATATTACCCCTCTAATTGTCTGCGTATTGAATTTATCTTGTCAATGATTTTCACATATACATTAATTTCAAAAAGATATATTGACATTATTCTTTCTTGATGCTTTATGAAATGTACAACAATAATGACTACTAGGTGTGTATTCTCAAGATACTTTATCAAATGTACAACAGTGAAAAAATGGCTGCAACGTTTAAACAAACAATAACAGAATAAAAACAAATTTTTCAACAAACTGTCAATTAAAAATAAATTCATTCATTAATTTCAAATGTTCTATTCTATATGATGTCATACTAGGCACTGACTAATTTTTAGTGACAGAATTTAAGTATTCTTGTGACATTATAGTACACATATGTGGTCAGAAAATCATTATTTAACAGCATGCCCTCTGTATTCTAATTTTCTGTTTGATAAATTATTTATGTTATAAAAGAGGGGAGAGGATTGGTATATATATTGACCAGTTGAAATTTAAGGGACATCAATGTCTTAATCAAGGCAATATGACATATGATAATAGACTCAAAAATGGTCAAAAGGCTGAACAAGAAATGCCTAATATTATCATTCAGTAGTCCATTGTGGCAGATTCAAGCGGGTGTTGATTTTTATATTATGAAGATGCAGACTTCATCATTGTTTTAGGAGATTTTAGGCAACCTTAAGGCTATAATTAAACTACATCACCATTTCAGGAAACAATAAGTGCTATGTAAAATCAATGATTTCCTTGCTGTGTATGAGGGGTAGTATTTCTGATATCAGAAGTTACAATTCATGATATGAAAGTAAGGCTTGATATTCTGATAATTTGTAACACTAAATCATTTTCTAAAGAAGAAAATAATTTTTAAAATATTGAATATTTCATTCTATGATTTTAAAAATTTCTTTATTCATTTTCTGATCTCTCTCATTCTCTCAGTAACTCTCTCTCTCTCTCTCTCTCTCTCTCTCTCTCTCTCTCTCTCTCTCTCTCTCTCTCTCTATATATATATATATATATCGTAGATAATTTGTGCGAGAAAAAAATATGCTATAAATATAAAATATATGGGCATGAAAATGTTTCGAGTTATCTCTCTTGTCATAGAAAAATGTAAACAAAGATGGCTACGAGTAACGTAAGTGGTGACCACGGATTTGAGGATTTGTATACGTTGTATCCTGAAGAGAGAGAGCCGCTGATGTCAGCGGAAGGTAGGGCTGTCACCACAAGCAGGGCATTCTATTATTATCTAGATTTCCGTTGTGTTTACGAAGATTTATACGTGGTTAACTTGTATATCACAAAACAGCTGATAAGTACAATACTTCTAATAGCAAACATTTTTGAAGAATATTGTTGTAAGTTTTACTTGATAATATGTTCAATGTTATATTTCTTGATAAAACTGTCCATTCTAATTTGACACATGAAGTTAAAGCAGAATTGTCTATGTTTATATTATGGGGAGGGATATTAAAAACAATACACACACAAGCTGTAATAACTTTGTTGATCATACTATTACACCATGCTTTCTATTTTATTTTATTATTATTTTTTTATTATTATTTTTTTTTCATAGCTCGTAATTATACATACAATCTTAATACATACATCTATTTCTTACTAAAGCATATATTAAATATACCTGAGTCTCTGTTTAACACCAAACCAGCTTTGCTCATTGTATCTCTATGCTTCCATTGTTTTTTACCTCTGATTGATAATACAAACAACCTAGGCATGTTTAGCCTCTGAGGACTAATTCTTGAGACAACATTTCTTGAATTGTAAAAGGAATACACCAATTTAAAAAAAAAAAAAATTAAAAACTTCTCAAAGTCACAGTAGACAAGTTCATCATATAGAGGTTCTTCCTGGGATATAGGTTAATATGTGGAAGAATATCATGCAGTTACACTGTGCATGTGATGCAGTGGAAGTTGCACTATCTGGTGGGAGTCTAGAGGGTAGAGCCCTTAATAGCTGTTGGGGGGGGGGGTGATTGATTATTTGTTTGTTTTACATCCCGTCAAGAATTTTTCACTCATATTGAGATGTCATCAGCTGTAGATGAAGTACCGCAAATTTAGACCTATGCGTAGTGCTCAGGGCCATGGCAGTGAGGGTTCTTTAACGTGCAAACACCTACCCCGACAGGGAACCTTAGTTTATAAGGTCATATCCGAAAGACCCGTGATTCTCACTTGTAAATGCTGAGCATTTGGCGAAGGAGCAATCACTACCTATGTTTACATCTTAGGTTTGATGCAGCCATGGTGTGAGTGGGGTCAAACTCACTATGCCCCTTGTTACGTAGCTAACTCTCTAACAACGGGGGAGGGGGGGGGGGGTCTCAGGACCCTTCTGAAATTCATAAGCCATCTAATTGGAGTCATCAATGTAGAATATCAAGACTTTCATTTATTTTGTTTCCACAGGGCTAAATTCCCTTATATAAATGTAGTAATTAAATCAGTTTAAAAACCATTGTATAACATTTTTTCAGAGGTTCACTTTGTACTTTTAAACTAAATTATGCAACATTGTCAACTGACTGCGACCATTAGTTGATTAAAACTGGGAAGCGTAGAAAATTCCATATTGGATGAGTTTGGGATGCGCATGTTTTATTCATTTTTATGCTGATTTAGGGGCATATAGTGTCTGGTCAGTCCATCTGTCTCTTAATCAGTTTGTCTACAAAAACATTAACCTTTTGAAAAACTGGACTCTAACTTTAAAATGGTTAGTGCTGGGGCTTTCATACATATGATAAGACCTTTCTTTTGGTAGTAGAATGTTCAACCTCAGGACTTTGGAGTTCAATTTTGTTTTTGAAGAACTTTAACCTAGCTAAGTCATCAATTTTGAATGGTTAGTGATAGGGCTTTTATATTTACATATGTATTTCATGAGACAAGACCTTTCTTTTCATGTCAAAATTTTTGACCTTATGACTTTGACCTTGGGATTTGATCTACTTTTGGAAAACTTGACCTTGTTCATAACTTTTGAATGGTTTGTTCTAGGGTTTTCATATTTCATATCTGTATGTGCTTTACTTGTGAAAGACCTTTCTTTTGGTACCAGAATTACTCTGCTGCCATACATACATGTGTCACAGCTTACCAAGGTGATTATGTCGACTAACTTCAATTGACCCCTTCCCCCTTCTGCTCCTGGATCTAACCCTGATCACCATAGGGACTCACGTGATGAGAAATGTAGGTTAGGCAACATATTAGTGTGTTATCCTTACTTAGAATACCAGCTAGGCAAGCTAGATAGCTCTTGTATTCAGCAAATAAGATGAAATAAAAAATTGTTTAGATCTTTATAGGGAGGTATGTATCATCATAATACTCTTTTAGTGTAGATTTCCAAAGTAATAGATAAAAGAATAACCTATATGTACTATTGTATAGAGTCCTTAGCTAGTAGATTTACAAATTTTATTTAAGTGTTATGATATTATCATGGGACCTAGAACCTTCACATTTCATGAACTATATGCTTTCAGTTTTCTAGAAGTTAAGACCCAGGTAAACTGAGTAGCGAATTCTCAATAAACATCACAAACATTTAGATGAACATGGTTTCATTTAAGAAGGAATAACACACCAAAGAAATCTGATATGGATGGGAAGTTGAGTATATGAATAATATTTGGTAATTAAAAACTTTCAAATTTACCTTAATTTAGTTGAAAAATGCAGTTTTATTTTATGTAATCTGAAAAAAAATAAAACTCCTGGAATCAACTCATGATTGAGAGATCAACATTTAACATAACATACTGAGCTACCCAGCTAGGCAATTAGACGTAAAAGGAATATACAAATATTGCTGATAATTATATTTTCATTCATGTTTCAAAAGGAAGTTGGCCATTATGAAGATGTGTTATTCCTCCTAAAGTAATTTTCTTGTGGTTAAGGTAACTCCTCAGTGTGTTTGAGCCCCCATTAAGAGGATCCAATTGGGTAGTCCCACTGGCCCCTATGCTTGGTGGACCTACCTCCATTTCAGAAATTTCTGAATATATTAAGCAAAGGTACTTGGAAGTCAAATCTTTAAAGACAATTCCTATTCAATTTTCAGATCACAAATTGAAGCATCGTGGAGATGGTTTACCAATTACCTTAGGTCCTGACATTGTAAACAGACGTCCCAGGTCTGCTCTTCCCACAGAAGTTGTAAAGGTTCTAAAGGAGAGAGAAATTAAGCATCAGTCACAGCCTGTAGATTCAAACACAAATTACCCTCCTGTCGATGTTGAAAGTTTAAGGAGTGGCAGAGCTGAAAACTATCTGTCTGATGCAGATAAATTAAGGGGAAAAAAGCAGAATAAGTTTAAATCAAAGTCTGTAGAGATGTCTGATGCCAGGTATCCAGATATGGGGGATGAAGGTGGGTATCGGCCCAGACCGTCAGCTAGGGAGGATCCTAGAGGAGACAGAAATCCATACCACTCAATGCCTATGCTCAACACAGATAGGGACTATGAGCCAGGGCCCCCACGAAGAGAGAATTCACCTAGAAGAGATAGAGCAAGACAGTACCAATCAGACCCTTACATTGACACAATGGATGATTCTTACCGGGGATATGACAGGAGAGGTATACCTGAAGTTGATAGAATGCAAAATGAATCTGGACAATTAAGAGAGGAAGACAATGAGTATTACAGAGAGAGGGATTTATCTCATAATGATAGACAAAGGAGATATGAATCTAGCCACCCAGTGAATTTGAACAGAAGTTATGAGCCACAGGGAAGAGGATTGCAAGGAGATGGAAGGATGAATCAGCCTCCTCATGCTGTTGATTACAGGTAATGCCTAAATTTATGTCAAACAAGGATCACAGTTGGAACAAATAGAATCCTTCACTAGTGCAAGTGTCGGATTGGGGAACTCTTGTATACAAATTAGTGATGGCTATAAAGACTTTATGATACAATCTAATTAAAATTAGCTGTTTTGAATGTGCTACCACTACCCAGAAGTGGTAGCAGATTCAAAACAGCTAATTTTAATTGGATTATTTCTGATCAAAAATATCTGCCTGATTTGAAAATTATTTTTCAGAATGTCACAAGCAAATACCCTAGTACCAAAAACATGAGTTATCGGGTCAAATTTCTTATGTTTGGTAGACAACACAAAAAAATTCACAGTACTGTTTATATCCTTTTCATTTATGGATTTTTACTCATCTAGTGAGATTTTCTTGAGTCATTATAACAGCCAACCACTAAGAAATTATAATTGATTATCATAAGTAATCACATTTTATTCATCAATCTCCAGGCACATACATGTAGCAATGGGTGGGTGGAGTAGGAATTGGGGGAGGGGATGTGTGTTCTTGACCCCTCCCCCTTTCTTAACAGGTGGCATACATACTACATTATCATCACATACAGAGTTTGATATATTTAGCTGGTCACTTTTTATTGTAGCAGTGATTGCTAATGGACATGCAAGGTTGAACTGGTGAATTGAACTTGTGTACTGAAGGATAAATGCCCTTCTCCCTCAAAATTTTGGGAGACGGAATTGTTTTTGCTAACCAAACATTTCCATATAAATATGAAAGTAACTTTATCTCCATTTGCTCCCACCCTCCCACTTTTTAAAACAATGCTAAGTGCTTGAACTTGCTATATCTGAATGCTCTATGTGTTTGTTAGTCCCTTACTGGTGAAGGTGAAAGGGATTTAGATTTGCACTCTGTCCATCCATCTGTTTGTCAGTCTGGCAGATAAGTTTTTCACACTTTTTTGACTTGCTTGCAGATAGATTTTTATTTAATATTTCATTTGGTACATTGCTTTACCATGACAAGTTATAGATCAAAATTAAATTTTGTTCCAATTCATAATATTTTTTTGCTGAGTTATGGTCTTAGATACTCAGTTTTTTGCCGTTTTTTTTTAATACTTGCAGATATCTATATAATATTTGGTACACTGCTTTACCAAGTTACAGATCAAGTTTGAATTTTGTTTTTTCATGATGAATTTTGAGGAATTCCAGGATTCTTAGAGAATATCAGACAGCTTGACTTCAGTCACTTGTGTCTGGTAGGGGACATGTATTACTACATAATACTTGCAGATTGCTTGTTTGCCGTAGTTAATGCAGAAAACAAGATCTCATTGGATTGATTGATTGATTGATTGATTGATTGATGTTTTCCGCCACACTCAACAATTTTTCAGTTATCTGGTTTTTATTGGTGGAGGAGAGAACCCAGATACAATGTACCCGGGAAGAGACCACCGACCTTCCGAAAGTAAACTGGCAAACTTTCTCATGTATATCGGCGCGAGCGAGATTCGAACCCGCGGCGACTAGAGGTGAGAGGCCTTGTGGTTTTGAGCACGATGCTCTAACCACTCGGCCGCGAAGGCCCCCTCATTGGACATACTAAATATTGAAAATGGGACAGAATCAGAAACAAAATATTTTATGGTTTAAATATTCTGTATTAGATAGGCAGAAAGAGCATGACCCAAAAATAGTTTACACTTGACATGTAATGCCCAAGACTGTCCCCCAGAAAGCTATTTAAAGAATCTTTTACAGAATATTTCACATTTACCATGTAACGTGAATTCTAGAAAATATATGACATCCTAATCAATGACATCACAGCAGTGTAAGACATAAAAATCTCACATGGGTCTCATAAGGGTAATGTCAGTCTCACGCTAATGGTAATGTTAGAAATTCATATTTAAACTGTTGTTTTACACCATTTGAAGTAGAATCAAAGATTGTGGTTTGGTTTTGAAATGCAAGTTTTGAGATGCGTCAGTGTTCTAGAGAGCTCTTGCATGGTATTAAAGGTGTGAAAATAATTTTACACACAAGGTAAGACTATCACTTAATCACTTAATATATGCAATGAGTTTCTCATATGCAGTTTAATCACCTACATTTGTTTGAACACTCAGTTAAAACATTGAGAAGATAAATTGTATTCAGGGAGTTGAAGAAATACAAGGAATATTCCTTTTGGTGCTTATATGCATTACATGCATTTTGGTATTGAATTGTGTTGCCTTTTTTAGCTTAACATTTATTTCAATCATCTTTTATATTTTGCTAGAGATATTGAGATATTTCTTTAAACAGAAGTCACTGTTAATGCTTTTGTCAAATCATGGTACTTGGTTTGGTTGGGGGGGGGGGGGGGGGGGAGCACAATAGGGAATCAAAGTTTTACACGTGGATATTTAGGAAAAATCTTCTCAAGAACCATTGAGCCAAAAAAGTTAAAATGTACATGAAATCTTCCTGACAGAGTAGATCCAAGTTTGTTCAAATTATGGTCCCCAGGGGTTGGGTGGGGCCATAACACGGAATGAAATTTTTGAAAATATAGCAGAAAATCTTTAGAAATCTTCTAAAGAACCACAGGGCCAAAAAAGTTCAAATTTACATGAACGCTTCCTGACATAGTGCAGATTCAAGTTTGTTCAGATCATGTGTTCCTGCAGATATGGTGGGTCCACAATAGGAAATCAAAGTTTTACATGCTAATATATATGAAAAATATTTTGAAATCTTTTCAAGAACATTAACAAGACCATGATTAGTCATGTTAAAATGCAAGCACCCTAAAGTAGTACAGATTCAAGTTTGTTCAAATTGGGGTCCTCTGAAGTAGGGTGGGGCACAGTAGGGAATGTAAGTTTTACATTGGAATACAGGGGGAATGTCTTACAACAACAGCAGGGCCATGATCAATCACACTATATGCAATTATCTTTAGGTAATTCACAATTTGGGGACCATGAAGGTTGGGTGGGGCAACAGTTGGAGATCAAAGTTTTATATGGAAACATACAGGAAATTGATTTAATCAAACATATTCTTTTAAAACAAGCAGGGCCACATTAAATCAGATCCAAATGCAGATATTTCCATGTTTGGATTCAAATTCTTTTAATGTCCCCACAACTACACATATGTTTTGTCCAGTCTCTCTGAATGTCCAAAACTTTAAGCTTGCTCATGACTTTGAATGGTAAGAGATTTTTCATAATCACATTTCTTGTGACATGACCTAAATTTGGTAGAAATTTGACCTACTTTTAAGAAAACATTACCTATTAGATATCTCTTGAACTATTCAAGGTACAGTATTAGGCTTTCATATTTTGTATGGCAAGACGTTTCATTTGATATGGTAATCATGCTTTTTGACCTTGACCATGGAGTTTTACCTATCTTTAAGAAAACCTAGCCTATTCAATATCTCATGAATTTATTTTTAAAAGTTTTATATTTAGTACATTTGTATAGATTTCTTTTAGTGATTTCATAACATAATCTTGACTTTGTAACCTAGACCTTCTTCAGAACAGCTAGGCATTTTGTTAGTCATTGGTGTTGGCAACCCTGTGTTGTGTGAATTTAAGTTTGGTTGTGACCATCTGGGGCTAGATTAGGGTTATGATATATGGTCAAAAAAACTTAAAAATCACAACAGTAGGTCCAAGATGACTCAGGTGGGGATATGTAGTCCATGGGCCTCTTATTCAAGTTGTAAATTTAGCTACATTCAATGTAGAAAGTTTGCAAACATAATCATGGGGAGGGGATCAGACTAAAAGTTAAGTCAGGTATTCCACCCACTTATTCTGTCCTTAAGCAGGGTACATAAATTCCCTAAACTAACTTCTCATTTTCCTGGCTGTAGGTGTATTCTGTTTACTCAAGCATCCAAAGTATTCGTAAATGCACTTTTGATGTAGAATATACATAAAGTCTGTCTATTGATATGTTAGATAAAAAAGATTGCATTGCAACTTTCAGTGCAAGTTAATACACAAAAGATATTTTCTGTGTGTAGAAATGACTGGGAGAATAACAATGTAAGTGGAAGGAGAGAGTTACAGCTGTCAGAAGTTTTCCCAAGCATCAACAATACTGATGGAAAAGGGACATTAATCCGTCATCGCAAGAAATCCAGCAGGAAAAGTGGATTTGGAGAACCAGATTATGATCATGATGATGAAATGGATGGCAAAACGTTGCCAAGTCAGAAGGCCATTCAGAGAAACCGCACAAAGTCAATAAAGGTAAACCAATAAGTTCTTTAGCAGAGTTATTTCTAAGTATTAGCAGACACAGGTTTGCTTATTTTTATTGTCAGAAACACAATTTACAGACAGAGCAACACATCATTTCAATTTGAGTGCATGTATATGTTTATGGTGTCAAATTAGTTAAACAAATAATAAACAGTAGTAGCTCCAATTCATGGTACATTGATATAGCTCCAATTCATAACAGAGTATTATATAATGATGAAAGGTTACTTTTTTTTAGGTTTAATGGGTGCAAATACAGTTGACTTCATCAGTTTTGATGCAAAGAAATTACCCAAAATCACTTTTTGGTCATAATTGGTTATATTAACATAGTTTTTCAGAGATTTAGCCACACAGAATAATAATAAAGAAATAATATGACATACTGGTGCCAAAAGTGCACTTTTGTATCATTAAATGAAAAATCCTAGTGCAAGGATTTAATTGGTGAAATATTGTAATTACGGTACATAGAATGGACAGAGGAACTACCATTTATGAATTTTTTACATTTCAAGAATTTTTATTGCCTCAATCAACCATTGAGAAGTAAATATTAGGCTATGTTTTGTCCTTTAGTGAGAGCCTAAAGCTCTTTGGAAAAAGCTAAAATAAATAAACAGAATGTAAAGGTAATCAAAGCTGATATGAATAGGGACTAACGCATATGTAATATGCATGCACATGTATATGTATATTTTTATCAGTGATAAAATTATAGCCATACAACTCAAATTTACAGTTTGAAATGTTCTGTAGGAAAGAAAAAGGGAACTAGAGGAAGAAAAGAGGACAAACCCCAAACCAAAATCACTGGCTGAAAAGTACAATGAACTGAAAGACAGGGGAAATATTACAGCTGGGGATGTGGCCACCATTGTTAGGTGTGTTTGTAGCTTACACTGCCAGGGTACTCTCAATCTAGAAAGTGTGTGTACTTCATCATTACAACATGTATTTTAACCACTATACACTGGTTACAGTATAGGTCACGAGTATTCCCGAGTATTCCGCAGCAGCACTCCATGGAAAACACATGGTGTAAAATGGTTTGTGTACACAGCATGATACTGTGTATTATATTTCGAATACACAAGAAATCCACCTTGTATAAAAATTTAATCCCTTATACCCTTCAGGTCACACTGTGTCTGTATGAGATCTTGTAGAACCTGGATTTTATATAAAGTTAAATGATGTGAATAAACCATCTCATCGGTATTCTTGAATCCAAAATTTTCAATGCGTAATAGCGGTTGTTCTAAGCTTAAAATCAGAGAAGCTGCAGTGCATGGTCATTTTGTAAGTTAACATTTTTCAAATATTTTTTTTTGAACTGTTGGTAAACGATACCTGCAGCTACAAAGCTTTTTCACATCTTTCAACTTGAGGAACAGGATTATATATTTTCTCATTTTAGGAAATCCATATTGTGAATTACTTTCTTTTTCAATTAGGCAGTTTTGACTATAAATGTAATGTGTTCAACTTTGTATACAAATAATAAAGAACGGAAACAGAAGTTTTTATAAACATTAATCAGTCATGTATTATGAAGAATTGAACAAGTCTTTTGTTACACATGAGGTCCTTGTGCTTCAGTTGTCAATCATTCGGTCACAGCCTCACGGGGAGCTGATTTCACACCTTTTACGCATGGATATATATTTTAACATTGTTATACATAGACCACACAATCATCTGTGTGTCATTTTTTTTTTTTTCGAGTTAAGGATATAATAATACTGAAATGCTCTAGAATTTTGTAAATACTACTTGCAAAGCTTTCAAATATTAAATGATAATTCTCTCTCTCTCTCTCTCTCTCTCTTGCTCTCTCTCTCTCTCTCTCTCTCTCCTCTCTCTCTCTCTCTCTCTCTCTCTCTCTCTCTCTCTCTCTCTCTCTCTGTTACATGTACCTTCATTCTTTTAAGGCATCTAACTTAAATGATTCTATACAGAAATTAGAAAATGTGTTTATAATCAATAATTTGTTATATGGATAGAAGCAAATGAAATTGAAACCATTAAATTAATTTAGTCTACATAAGAATATTTCTTCTATTAACTTGTTGCATTTGACAGAGGTTTTACATCCTTCCTTATTGATTGTAGGCAAGTAGAATGGACTGGGGGTTTGCCTCTATGTTATTTTATTTATGTGTTTATTTATTTATTTATTCAATGGACGACGATCATTGAGCAAATGTTTTAATATGTATATATATATATATATATATATATATATATATATATTAGACCTCCTTCCATCTATTTTGATAATAGCAGTGAGTGAGTGAGAGAAGAATGTACAGATGTACATGTACTATGGTTACAAGCTTAAAAGTTACAAATCCAACCCATGTAGTGACCCACCACATTTTTCCCAGTTAAAATTGTTTCAGGATTGATTGGTGCATTCAGAAACACCTAATAGTTCTAAAGAAACGGTACATGAAATTAAAATGAAATTTTAAAGTATGAAACAGTTTTTATCATTCATTGTTTCAAAATGACAGTAACTTCTATGTTTTCTCAATATGGCAATATATTTGTATTTGGTTTAGGGAGTCAACTATGACACGTATGAATAAAGTGGTTGGAGGAAAAGAATCCAAGGTGATGCTTACTTAAGTGAACTGTGACAGTGAAAAGTGAAACATGCTGACTGCATCAAAAGTATTTTGTACACAGTGATGAAAGATGTAAGAGTGAAATAAAACTGCATGAACAGATACACATAGTCCGTAAGATTTTTACTCAAAAAATGCTCAATGATATGCAAGTTTGCACTAAATATGTAGAAATTTGAACAAACATGGAAGGTAAAACATGCATACTTTGAAATGAAAATCACAGAAGCAAATCAAATGTAGATACTGCTGTGCACATCATTAGTATATGCACTGAATATTCATTAGTATTATAATGTTCTAAAATACTTTGTGCATATTTTCATGGTATATGCAGTTTCATTGTACTTGTTTTTTTTTTTCACAGTTGTAAGTAAATGTCACACTCCATGTGCAGAATACACGTTTGATGCAATCGACATGTCATACATTTGTTTAAAAAATTTTCTAGCTCAATGAATGATTTTGTCGAAAATTTATTATTTATATTTGATAAATTGCAACATTTATCACTAGCATTGAAGAAAGACAACTGTATAGTTAATCATAATAAGACACTTCTTTCTCGGATCAAGATGCACATTTATTATAGAATTACCACTGTTTGACATGTAGACAAATTGACGTTTTACTTCTGATCATTTGTCATTCTATTTTTTATAGAAATGGCATAGATTTAAGCTGAAAAAGAAAGAGTTTTTGGACAGATTTACCATATGGGCAGGAACCCTTAAAGAAGTGGAAGGTTTGATAATCATTGTCTAACAAATATTGGAAAAGACAAAAACAAAATTAGTTTATTGGTGTATTGGTACTTTTACTGAGCAGAGGGTGAATTGTATAAGGAGAGAGTCCATACACATGTATAGCTTTTAGATAAAAAGAAGTAAATATAGATTGGAGCTTTGTGTATAGCTTAGGTGGCATTATACATCAGGTTTATAAGCCTAATTTGGGAAACTTTTAACAAATTGGGAAAATTTTATCAACAATTTAATGAAATTGGGAAAAATAAAAAACAAACAAACAAAAACAAAAAACAAAAACCTGTAACTAACAAAACTGGGGTTGGAAGATCTGAAATGGAAATTTAATCAACCTTTAAATATGGATGTTACAATAATGATAATAGCAAACTGAAGTTTATTTGAATAAAATATCTTGCTATTCCATTATACAACGTAGTATACAGTATACCCATTACTGGTGAATTAGACTCCCCAATCTAATTGTACAGTTTCAAATATTTCTACTCAAAATGTACTTTGTGTAATATGGAATGGCATATAATCTTCACCTAAGAACTCTGATGTCGATTTAGTAATAGGAAATAATTGGTGAATCTTCATTATAACACATTACTGTGAAAATTTTTGTATCTACAGAAAAGTTGGCAATGTTTTCCTGAGTGTTTTAAAAATGATTTATAACTGTAGTACTGCTAAATGATTATATAGAGGGGATTTATGGACAGTAGGACAGTGTGATTTGTATTTTTCCAGGTACTGTTCACTAAATTGGGGAAATAATGATTTCTATTTGGGAACAGGGATGAATTTTGACCCTTGAGAAGGTACTGATAAATCTCAGTACACATATAGAAGTTTATGTAGAGTTAAGTTTTGTATAGGTGATAATGTATGGAAATCAAATCCAGAATGAACGGAATGTATTGGTAAATTTTTACTGTAGAGAAATTGATATGAAATATTATTAAGTGCTAAATTTTTATCAAAATTAAAATTTAGCTTCCACCTATTATTGCATGATCCATCAGTCATTTATACTTTGTTTTGTGAACAGAGTGCAGGTTTATTTTGATTTTTATCTTTTAAATAGATAAAATACTGGTAAGATTTAGTGATGTTGGACTCATGCTCTAATTGTAGGTGAATATGGAACAGCAGTGATGACCTATTTCCGTTTCATAAAATGGCTGATGTTTTTGAATATCTACATAATGATAATAATGTTCTGTGTGATAACTGTCCCCTACCTGGCTCTGGGTCCACGTAATTTTAACTCGTCACTCACAGATGCTAATGTGTCGGGATACAGAGAGGCCATTTCTTGTACAACACAGTATGAAGTCTATCACAAAAATCTTACAGACGTGGAGAGTTTAGCTCAGCAAGTGCTAGATTTCCTGCAAGGCACTGTAAGTAGACATGGATTCTTCTACTATTTTGGTTAATTGTTATGAAATAAAAATTTACTTCAGCAACATACAGATACATTTGTACTTTCAAATAGTCTGTGAGAGAGAGTTGTATTGAATATTGGGGTGAATGGAAATAGGATCCAAACTTTATCTTTTTATGGATTTTCGGTAAGTATATAGGTAGGCATTGTTTATTTTTTCTGGTTTTTCAGGGCTGGATGGAGAGGAGAGTGTTATTCTATGGAGTGTACTTCAATAAAACTTACACAACCAGTGACAATGACACATACACTTACCATATGGGGTTGGCCTATATGCTGGCATTTGGGGCATGCTTTCTGATTTCCTTCTTACTTATTGTTAAAAAGTAAGTATTTATCACCCTCTCAAATACAAAAGCAATCACCCTATATTGTGTAGTGGTTGATATGTTGTAAAATGGTTACAAAGTTCATGTTATGTAACTAAAATTTAACTGAGTGCCATCTAACCTGCTGTAAAGTTAATGATGTGATAAATTTATTTTGCTGTTTCACTAATTTGCTGCAAAAAAAAAAAAAATCCTTCTTTTCCTTGACAAACATACTGTTTTTCTTCAATTTTTTTAATTTTTTTAACTTTATAATTTTTAAATATCTCATCTGTTAGCGAGCTAATCCCGTTACCTCCTATTTATCACAGGGAGGTGGATGTAGGTTTTAAATTAGGTAAATCTTTAAATTATAAAACTTCAGTAAAAGCACAAGGTAAAAACATCTAAAACATACAGTCTGTGCAAAATGATCTACAGAACAAATGCTTAAATCTTATGTTAAGCTGCAAATTTGAATCCAATGGATTTGATAATTTGACAATGCAGAGTAAATTCACTGCAGAATTATTTCTGAAATTGCTGAACTGATGCATTCTTGCTCTGGATTGTTAAATATAGGCTCTATGTTTAGACCCAAGAACTTGTTGATGTTTAAATGTCTTGGAAAAGACTATCAAAGCACAGGTAGCAAAGTAGCAGTATTGTACAGTCAAACCTTGTTATCTTGAACACGATGGGGCCAAGAAAAAACTTTGGGATATCTGAGTATTCAAGATTTTAACGGAAAAATATTTAAAGAATAAGTGGTTGGGACTTCTGAATCACTTCAATTTATCCATGGTATTCGAGATATCGGTGTTCGAGATACTGAAGTTCAACTGTATTTAAATATAAGTGAATACAGGTAACCCTATGTATATGAATTTGTAATTTAGGATTATTTCATATGAAAAGTTTTCCTGACTTACAGGTGACATTTGTCTAATTGTGTGATCTTGACAATAATTTTAATGTATGTATCTGTATACACAGTGTTTTGAATTAGTTTTTCTCCAGTTTTGTACATAATCATGTAATGCTCATTTAGATCTGATAGTGTTACTACCTGTATACCCAGCTGTTTTTTATTTTCAGTGCCTCTAAGAATGTGAAGGTTTCTTTGGGATCAGCAGAGACTGTGGCTGTGTACAGCAACAAGATAATGTGTGGCTGGGACTTCTGTATCAGCAAGGGAAAAGCAGCCAAAGTCAAAAAAAGAAACATCTACACAGATTTAAAAGTTCGTTATTTCTGAATTAAGATACGTATGTGTAACAATGTGCAATGAATTGGTAATGATGTGCAACATGTGGATATGAATTGAGGGAGACACAGATAAAAAAATAATTCACTTGGAAATTTTCTATGGAATCTCGTGGATTTTTGTTGTTAGTTTCCACACATTTATTACCCATGAATTTGCTATTGTACAAAATAATGAAAACAAAAATAAACACAAAACAAAAAAAATCTATTTTTACTGAGGCTGTTCACAAAATGAAAATAAGCTGTTGGTGCAATTTCTTTTTTGTTTTTTATAAAGGCTGAGCTGAACGACCAACGAAAGGAATGGCGAATGCAGGAACGATCTACAGGTGAACTGGCTCAGTTGTACCTGGTGCGAATCCTGATCAATTTTCTGGTTCTAGCATTATTGGGAGGAGCCTTGTACTTAATCGCATTCACTGCTGAACAGATGATAGCAGTAAGAATTTATAGAAAAAAAAATTGTTTTTGTGGTTATTGTTGAAATTTGATGATTTTTAAGAAAATTTAGTTCTTGCCAATTTTTCTACAGAACTGGCAATTGTCCTATTCCTCATGGCGACTGTACAAATTATACACTTTATTTGTTTATATGTACTCTGAACATTACACCTGATTCAACTGGACTAACTGTAAACACACATTTTTATAATTACATATATGTACTGAGAAATTTACTGTAAAACAATATTATGTAATATAAGAATGCTAAATTCAACATTAAAACTGACAGTGACACGACTTTTCAAATTGACTTGATCTTTGTTTTGCGTGGACTCATCTGATGAACTAAAATAAATCAAAGAGCATATTTGATATTCAAAATTTAAAATCGAAGATAAGAAAAAATTAACTGAGAAGAAATAATGGTCAAAGAACTCCTGTACCCATGAAAAAACTGCCAAAAATTGACCATTTTTCAAAAATCTTCTCTACAACCACATATCTTTAAGAAAACTAAATGTGTAGTGATATAGAGCAGGAAGGCCTCTACTGAAATTGTAAATTTCATGATCCTTTGGGTAGAAATTCTGACTCCAGGGCAGGGCCAAACTTTGCATATATAGTGTATATGTGTAAAACATTTAAATATTATCTTTAATGCTTTTGATACTAATTTGAAACTAAATAGATATTTACAAGAAGTGTGTAGTCTTTTACCAAAATTGTAAATTTGATGATGACAGAGGGCAAGGGTTTTGGTCCAGAATGGGCCAAAATTATTATAGTGGTTATTGTCTTTATCATTTGAATGACTTCTTTAAATTTGCAGATATAATATAAAAACTAAATGCATATTTAGGGAAAGCAGAAAGGGATGTATCAAAATTGTGAATTTTACAACACCAGGGTTTTGAATGTAGGATTGGTCCAAATTAGTCATATCATGTTAATGTTACATATATTATGTAAAATCTTTTCTCAGTATAGGCACTTTTGAGGGCATTTAAGTTGTAAAAACACATCTTGTTCTATACTGTTGCTGAATACTAGAATTTAGCCTAGATATTCAGAACAGGAAATTTTTTCTAGATTTTATAGCCATTGGGACTAGTGATACTTTTAACTAGTACGCAGGTGAGGCCTGTGGGCCTCTTGTTTGTCATGCTTACAGATATTCATTTGATATTGGTACATGACAAGTTACAGATCAAGTTTGACATTGTTCTGGTCCATTGATTTTTTGCTGAGACAATTATCTTTACTATATGGGTACATGTTAGGGAGTGTTTAATACATTATGTATGTACTGTATTGGTACTTATGAGGGAGTGTTATTTTTAACAAAATTAAAAGTATTAACAATCCTTGAATTTTAATGATTTTAAATTCTTTCCAGCTACAAAATGAACAGACCCTGTCCGAGATTCTTGAGCTGTTGGTTCAATATGTGCCATTTGTAACCATCACTGTCCTCAATGCTGTTCTGCCAATCATCTTTCAGAAGCTGGTCCAGTTTGAAGATTATAGATATGAATTTGGATTTAAACTTACGTTAGCAAGGTGTGCATTTTATTATTCTGTCATTAATTTAAATTCTATGGTTGAAATTTTTACTGTATGTGTTTATCAAATTTCATGCTTGAATGATAAGCTTCTGACCTTTCACAGAAGTATTCTGCCAATCAAAGGGCAGTTTAAATGTAATTTGAATAATAGAGAATATGAGAAGATCACTTTACTTATATGTAGGTGTAAGTGAAAATCAAATGAATTTTGTTATCTTTACCATTAAATAAATGTGAAAGTTTATTTTACGTGTACATGTATACCTAGTTTAATATAAAATCTACATATATTGTTTAAGGGCCATTTTATTGAGATTAGCCTCTCCCATAGCATTGATTGCTATTTTGTACAAGGAATTGATAGAGAGACCAGAGGAGAATGTCGTGGAAGGACAGTGTGGTAATAAACAATGGCAATCAGACACAGGAAGGGGAAGGATTATGGTAACTTTGTTAACTGCTGATGGTTTTTTAAAAAATGTTTTCCAGGTAGAAGTCTGTTAATTCTTAATAACACCAGAGTAGAAAATGAAATTAAATAAGTAAATTGGGACGTTCTTGTATTTTTAGTTCACCTGAGCTGAGAGCTCAAGTGAGTTTTTCTGATCACCCATTGTCCATCCAGTCATTTGCCTGTTCATCTGTAAACTTTTAACAATTTCGACTTCTCCGGAACCACTGGGCCCAGTATTTTCAACCAAACTTAGCAAAAAACATTCTTGGGTAAAGGGAATTCAGATTTGTTCAAATGAAGGGCAACACTGTCTCCAAGGGGAGGTAATAGCAAAAATAGTAAAAATACACTGACAATTTTTAAGTATTTCCTTCTCTAAAACAACTGGGACAATTTCAATCAAACTTGCCACAAATTATCCTTGGGTGAAGGGGATTCAGGTTTGTTCAAATTAAGGATGATGCCCCTTTCAAAGGGGAGATAATAGCAAAAATAGGTTGGGGTCATTTGAAAATCTTCATTCCACGTGGCCAGAAAAGTTCAAAGTTAATTGACAACTTCCTGACATAATGCAGATTCAAATTTGTTAAAATCATGGCCCCTGGGGGTAGGGTGGGGATCACAATAAAGGATCAATCTCGGAGCTCTTCTGACAGATGGCCTGCTAGTTCTTTTTGACGTGCTGTGGGTTAACAAATTATTAGAAACCAATTATAGTACCAGTACACCAAGACTCTTTTCGTCCAATCATTGGGTGCTGTAACAGTTTCTTTGTTTGATCAGGCACTCTTCTATTTCAACACAAAGTTTTATGAACATCCACTGCCTCATCTAATGTTTGTATTCGTGTTGGGATCGAATTCAGGTTGCTTATAGGAATTGCCCATTTCTTTGTTATTTGTTTAAACTGTTTATTGAATAATGTCATAATAATTCCAAAATCAGGTATGATTTTGCTGTTTACCCACATTTGCAATTACTATGGTGTAAAATAATGCAATCTGCTTTTTTGCAACATTGATTTTTGCAATACACTGGATACTGTATTCTGCAGTATATATATCTTTGATAAATACCTCTGTGTAAAAGTATGAAAAATTAAAAAATACTTTTATATTGCATTATTAATGCTGTTGCTGTACAAATAAGCCATTTCATCAATATTGTCATCATATGATTTGAGGAATTATGGTAGGTGTCTCATTAATTTTCAGACAGCCAGTAGTTGTCTTTTACATGTATTTATATTAGATATGATTTTTGTACAGTGTTGGGAGACCTACTTTGGACAACAGCTATACAAACTGGTTCTGCTAGACTTGATTGTAGAAACAGGAATTATTTTCTTCATGCAAGTTCCACGGTGGTAAGTTACATAATTAAATCTCATGATCTGGGCTGGAGAAAATTTGAGAATGTTCAAAGTGCACGTAAACTAACAATAAAACTAACAAGTAGGAGTTTTCTACTACAGTTGGGCTAAGTTATGGTCAGGAGAAATTTTTGTTTTACAAACTCATCTTGTTCCCTAATTATTAGGTACATTCACAAGAAATATGGCAAATCCAGTGATATTGTGAAGTTGGTAGGACCCCAAGAGTTTGACTTGCCACAGAGTGTGGTAGACATTATATACACTCAGAGCATTTGTTGGTAAGTGTTGAAATATGACATTTTACAGTAATATGAATGAAAACTAGAAGAGATGTTAGAATTCATGTCAAGTGCAGCACTTTAGCAAGGCTAAATTGAATATTGAAAAAAATACTAAAGCATTGAATATTAGTTAGTGCTTACTAATGAGCATGTTTGATACCCATCAAGTAAATATTTTTTGGAATTATCAGTTATAAGAAACAAGACATTCTGTGATATTTATAGTGGTACAAGATGTTCTATGATAATGGGGCATTGTTTATGTTGCAGGTTAGGGATGTTTTTCAGTCCCCTAATTCCTTTTATGACCTTTGTCAAGTGTGCTCTGTTCTTTTGGGTCAAAAAGGTAGGTTCAGTTCTTTTGGACATGTAGACAATGTTTTTAAATTTTGTTGCAAATATGGCTGTTATAATAGTGCAGAAGAATCGCACCAAAAACTAATTAGTAGTCTTAATAACTGGACTAGGTTCTTATTTGTTGTAAGGAGGTCCACCCTCGTGTGACTTTTCAATATCTATGGTTCAAAGTAGAAAAAATTATACATTGCCAAATAATATAGTTCAATTTAATTATTAACCAAAGAAGAACAATATATATATATATATATATATATATATATATATACACACACACACACACATACATACACACGCACATATATATATCTTACCACCTTTTTAAGATGTCGGACATACATAAATAGAAGTATCTGTCAACATCAGACATTCGTTTTCCGGAGGTAGCATAATGAGATAGAAAAACTGGTTAAAATGACAAATCTCTAATGTCAACAGTTAAAAAAAAAAACTGCTACTTTATAACTATATATAAATTAATTGTAGATATCTGGGAAATCATTGTATAACATATGCAATAGAAAAAGTACCAGCATAGGAGTTATTGCCCGCGAGAGCATTATTTTAATTAAGGAATGAAAGTAATTTTTGCTCATTTTACTTGATACAAAGTAAGTTGGGTAATTTATACATTATGAACTGTGAAGTCATTTATAAAATAGTGTAAACTGTCCCAGTTTACTTTATATTGTAAAAAATGAGAATGTATGTGATATCAATTCAGAGTGCATAATGTGTTTACAGGTTGAATTTCATTGTCCGACTAGTTATGTTGTACAGTTTGCGGTACACTTATTGTAAAATTTTTCAATACCTACCATGTCTTATAGAATAATCATATATATTGTGAGAATCTGTGTAGAAATTAATAGCTACAGGGTCATCAGTTTCTCTTCTAATAAATGACAATTCTAATTTGATATAATTAGTTTCATTTTTTCAATTCAGTTATGTTACATTTTTTTGTAAAATACTTCATAAACTACAGTACTGGATTTACAATAGATATAATTTTTGATACGATACCTGGTACCATTACAGACCTAAATTACAGAAAAAGTAAACGATTTAAGTATTAAATAGTTTGTAAAACATTTTTTATTATACCCAGTGAATAAAATTCCTATCATGTGCAAAGTTTAATTAATTGAAGTTTTTGCAAAAACTTGTTAGAAGGGGTGGTATTTAACGAGGAACAACAGGTTAATGTTTGTTCAGTTAATACCAACATCCAGGAATTAAATGAGATGTAGGGTATACAGCTAGTCTCATATTTTTAATGGCCCTCATTATATTCTCAAATAAAGCAAACTTATGTCTGGTATGTATTTTTCAGTTTGCTGTTCTAAAAATAAATGTTCCACAAGAACGACCAATCAAAACATCTGGTTCTAACTCCCTCTTTATGTTGGTGCTGCTTCTTTCATTCATCATCGCTGCTGGCATACTGGGGTACATGATTGGAAAGTATGTGAATTTTGACATTGGTTACATATTTTGTTTAGGAAGGGAATTACTGCTTAGATTGATATATTTTGATATATATATATATATATAGATAGATAGAGAAGTACCTATTGAGTAATGTTTTTCATTGATAGACTTCTGGTCTTCTAGAAATGCTAGAATTTCTTTTATGTTTAACAAACTTGAAATTCCAAAAGATTGAAACCTTTGTGTTTTGCTAGTTTAGTCCATCTAAGTGCCTAGTACTTGTGTGCATTGATGGTCAATAGGAAAAATGTCATCTGATAACCATCCTGTATATTGTAGGAATCTTATTCCTGTTTTACCTTAGAGAACATTATGTTTTGAGAACTCAAAGTTTACAAGATTAACTTCTTGAAAACAACCACCATTATCCCATTTTTGTGACACCTGCTAAGCATATTGATATTTGGGGATCACTTATCCTTATTTTGAAATATCTTGTACTTGCAGCATACCACCTAGCCAGAGTTGTGGTCCTTTCAGAGTTTATAGTAACCAGACTGGGGCAGTCATGTTTGATGTCATCACAAACACAGTCTACAGTTGGCCAACAGAAGCCAGAGATGTGTTTGAATTTCTGGGAACTGTGGGATTCTTCTTACCAGTAGTTGTATTGCTTGTGTATGTAAATTGTTTCATTTGTGAAAATAGGGAGAATTCTATGACTGAGAAAATAATTTATTGTTCTAAAGGAAGGGATGTTCAGATGTTAATGATCAAACTGAATATAGAGCTCTTTTTTGTTGTAATTAGTCAAGAAATTGTTATCTCTGAACAAGATTTAGTGTATGTTCTCCTAAAACATTGGGGTACATATACGAGGGACACTTTTTAAGTTCGTAGAGTAAGCCTATAACTTTTTAACGCGATTATGAAGTTGCACGATTTTTTACACAGAACTTGCGTAATCATTCCTCTCTCAAACGGTATGGTATGCGGCACACAAGGTCCATGTGTGTGCTGCGCTGGGTATTGTCAACAGGTGGTTTTATACACTATAGTAAAATATAGCATTCAATATGGATGGAAAAATCTCTGAACAGAGGGTATATTGTAAGATTCAAGCACACTTCGGGATTCTGTCAAAGGAAATTCAAGCTGATTTGCAAAAGGTTTATGGGAATGGTGCTTTAAAATATGTTACAGTTTGCAAGTGGGTACGTCGTTTTAATGATGGTCGGGAGTCAATTGAAAATGACCATCAAGTGGGTAGGCCGGTTTCCGTTTTGACAGAAAAGAACGTTGCTACTGTGAAAACGTTAATTGAGGAAGACGCACATTATACCGTGCAAGAGATAGAAGAATTAAGTGGCATTCATTCGTCAAGTGTTTTGAAGATCTTACGTGAATGACTTGGGCTACGTAAGATCTGCGCGCACTGGGTGCCCCATTTGCTCACTGACGAGCAGAAACAAAGTCGGGTTAGACTTGCATCGCAAGTTATAAAAAATAGATAAATATGACCAACATTGTTTGGAAGAGATAGTTACAGGTGATGAAACCTGGATCTATCATTTTCAACCCGATTCTAAGGCTAAAAATAAGGTTTGGGTTTCATCTGAGGGCGACAGACCTGTCATTGTGCGCCATTGCAAAACATCAAATCGCATGTTGTATGCGATATTCTTTGATTCGAAAGGTCCAGTCCTTCAAATTCCAGTCCCGAAAGGTAGTTCTGTCACTGGAAAGTTTTACAGAGAAAGTGTTCTTGATTTGTGTTGTTGATTTCTATCAGAAACGCAGACTGCGCACCGGTATCCGAGGCATCAAATGACTCCATGATAACACACCGACCCATAAATCCACTACGGTACAGGAATATCTGAAAGAATCTGGGCTCGATGTCTTAGATCATCCCTCATACAGCCCTGACCTGTCCCCCTGTGACTTTAGGTTGTTCCCAAGACTAACGGAAATGCTGGCAGGGCACCGTTTTGAATCCCGTTGTCATATAGGCAGTGCGGTCTACCAGTGTCTGCAACATATACCTAAAGAGGAGTACCATGCGGCGTTCCGGAAATGGGTAGATCGGTGTAAAATGTGTGTTGAGGCAGACGGGGCATATTTCGAAGGTCTTAGATAAATAAAATTTTGATATTTCAAGCGGTTTTAAAAAAATTGCCCTACTCCATGAACTTAAAAAGTGTCCCTCGTACATTAAAATTAAGCACTTTTTTGGAGTACATGTATACTCAGATGACCTATTGCAGTCTGTTTTTGTCTGTCATCCTGCACTAACATTTGAGCAATTTTTTTTACTTCTACCAAAAATTGGTTTGTGACAAGGAAAGGGAAGCAGGAATTGTGAATTTCTTAGCCCCTACCTTCCAAGGATGGGACTAAAATATCAGAAAATGATGCAACCTATACAAATTTTCTTCTTTACTCAAAGACATTTAACAGACAAATTTTGTGTATATTCATGATCAGAAAGGAAGACTATTACCAAAATTATAAAATTTGTAGCCCCCAGAGTCGGGGCTTCTGGTGCTAGGATGAGCTATAAAAGCTCATAAAGTGGAAATGCGTTATTTCTTTAAAAACCTTCTTCTTGACCCCTGAATATCAAATAACCAAACTTAGTATGCAGTAATGATATGATGAGAAGTTTTTACCAAAATTATGAAATTTATAGCACCTGGGGTCAGGAGGTCTGGTACTGGGGTAGAGCTTTGTGGTTAATGTAGTGAAAATATGTTATTTCTGTAAAAAATGTCCTTGACTCCTGACATCGAACATCCAAACTGAGTAGTCAGTAATAATGAAAATAGAGAAGCTTAAATTCTACCAAAATTGTTAAATTTGAGGCCATTTGTCAGGGGTTCTGATGCTAGGATAGAGCTGTATTTTTCATGTAGTAAAAATGCATTTCTGTATTTCTTTATAAATCTTCTGGTTTCTGGACATCAACAACCAAACTGAGTTTGCATTGGTAATAAGAAGTGAAGCCTCTACAAAATTTTGAAATTTATATGTCAGGGTTCTGTGGTTAGAGTGGATTCATACAGTGAAACTGTGATCTGAGACAATGGTACCACGTCACCAAGATTACCAGTAGTTTAGTGTTTAATTGTTCATAATACAGTTTATGCATGTTGTTCTTATCAGGGATGAAATAGTTGGAACTCTGCATCTCATAAAAATATAGCATATATCGTAAATGTTGTAATACTACTTACTAAAGCTATTAACTGTCTGAAGGTCAATATCAAATACCCGTGATTTCAGTCGGATTGGAGGAATGTGGTAAATTGAGAACTGCTGAAGAATTAGACTTTGCTCACAGACTACAGAAAAATACCCCTGTAATTAACATATTTAATATGTATTTTCATTGATATGTTCCTTTTGCTTTTAATGAGCTTGAAATGTTAAATTAATGAAGTTATTTTTTTTTTTTTTACAAAATCAGCAATCGTGTTTTGTCGACTGCACCTTTTCACACATCTTACTTTTACCCACTTCCCATTGGAACACAATTCCAATCTCGAATAAAAAAAAAAATCAAAATATAAAAATCAATTTCTTTACGACTTCACCATCAAATGTTATGAAATTCAGACTTGATCTGTAGTTTGTCACTCTGAAACTACAATGCAGATTTCAAATGAATCCTTGCAAGCATAATGGGAAAAAAATCTGGAAAACTAATTGGACAGACAGAGGGACGGACAGACAGACAGAGAAGAAAGCTATAATCCCCGTTGGTTTTACAAACCAGTAGGGGACTAACAAGCATTCTGATTGTATTGCAGGAAATATAAAGTCCCCTACCAATACGATAATTCAGTTAAAAGTAGTTCAAGTGTAATGACAGACAGATGAACAGATAGACAGACCGAGGAAGAGTTTCTTTCATTCCTTTTAATTTTATTTCATAAAACACATTTGATGCAAAATTCTAAAGAAAATGCTGCTTTTGTATAATAAAGGCCATAGCAACAAAATAAAAAGAGGAGATGAACATATTTTGACATTATTCCTAGTATGCCATATTCATATAGCACAAATTTAGAGCAACTCGATATAAGAATGTTGATAAAATCAAATTAACCAATCAAATTGTGTTTTACAAATGATTTTAGATTATTAAGGATTATCAGTCTCTAAAAAAGAAGACAGGATAAAATTGAAAGATTAGTCTGTGTACAAATTCAGGAATATACAATAATTTCTATTTGTTACAGTCTTGTGATGTACTATTACTGGTTACGAGGCCAAGGATATAAGAAGACAGAGGAACTCTTGCAAAATCAACTCAAAATGGTATATTTTTATTATACCCCTGCTCTGGAGGAAGTGGAGGGATATACTAGTTTACCTCTGTTCACATATTTCTTCTGGGATTTTCAGAACAATGCCAATTTTAGTCATTCTGATTTTCAGTATGTAGCTACCTCTTGGTCGTCTGAATTGTGAGACTTGTCTGATGATCCCAGATGTGTCCAAATGCCTGTTCAAGGGGAGCATATATATATGCCTTTCACTTAAGTTAATACCAATGTAAAAATTTCTCAGGAACTGCATAGTACAGGTTATTAGTAACTGAAATGAGGTTTCCTTATAATGAATTTACTGGTTTTTTCTCTTACATATACCTACTTCCTATTTGTCAGGAGTGCATATGGGTTAGCTCTGTTCCAAAGATAAGAAATAAAGGTGGGGATCCAAATCAGGAAAATTACTGTGGAATTGTTGTATTTCCTGGGGTCTCAATTATCTAGGTTACCTATATCTTACAAATTTTTGAAATCTCAACGAAGTACAGTCATAATTTATAGAATTGTATTAATGTTTCAATGTACAGAAACTACATGTATATATACAAGATTACTTTCCAAAAAACTGTCCATGATAATTAGACCCTACAAATTGAAATTATTGCACAATAAGACAGGAGAATGGGGACCACCTTGAGGCCTCTAGTGGGTCCAGGCCATTGTCATAGTAGAGGTCCAGGGGTCTAAATCCAGTAAGCTCCTGGGCTTTATCATATTCATGTATTGCATGGTGTTTTTTTAGTTCATCCAAATAAAGTTGGGTAGGGCTATTGCTGTGCCTTTGGCATCAGCATTAATTCTCTTAAAAGTTTTTAGAGACAGTGCAATTCCCATTGGTAAGCTGCTATAGGCCATACTTAGTCCAAACTTCCACACAAGATACATGTAGGGATGTACTCAACTATTCAAACTTCAAAATCCTTAAGATTCAGGTGCTGGCTAGGTAACAATGTTCACAGCAGGCTAAAGTTAGTCATTTTCCCAGGTAACTATAGGCCCAACCTGGATCAAATCCCAGGTAACTATAGGCCCAACCAGGACCAAATCTTAGGTAATTATAGGCCCATCCTGGACCAAATCCCAGGTAACTATAGGCCCTATCTGGACCAAATCCCAGGTAACTATAGGTTCATTCTTGACCAAACTAGCATCCATTAGCTCTAGAGATGATAATCGCCATGCTTGTTTAGATGTTGAATTTGACCAATATTTTCCAGATGATTGACTGTGATAAAGTTGATAGAGCAGGTTAAAGTTACAACACTTGATTGCATTGAGTACTAAATATGATATGTACCTAGACCAAAGTCCTGTTGTGCATATAGGACTGCAGATTGGTTTTGGATCCTTAGGGTGACATGTATTGAATTGTTTATGAGCAAATTATTTTTTTCTTGGTCCCACACTACATTTAACTTAAGAATATCTGGCCAAGGTCAAAGTCACATGTAAGAAAGTCTGGTCGCAACTTTACAAGTTCTTACTTCACACAAAGACTGACTCTGAACTAAGGACAATTTTAATGTCACTGGAATTCAGATGTTGCAAACATTTCTCTGGGTATTAACTTAGTAAAAGACCAATACAAGAAATTTAGACCTGGAACAAAAGTTGCAAATGATCAGACAGCATGGTATTGCCTTAAACCAAATTAATTCAAACTAAGTTCATTTGCACTATACAATGCATGTAAATGTATATTCTGTTGTAATGATATTGGCCTGGGTATAGTAATGCAAACACGTATATTTCCAGTTGGATTTACTAAACCATAAAGAATGTTTTTATACAAGAGCTCTTTTTACCAAAAAGACAAGTGATGATATTTGCTGTTCATTTCAGGAAGGACGAGACAAGAAGTACCTGCTGGACAGGGTCAATGAAGTCCTTCAGCAGAATTCTGATCTACTGACATGATGTAACATTCTGTAAGCAAAATTTGAATGTCTTGTTGGTGGTATATATTACTGTTTCATTCTGATAGACAATTCAGGTATTTCATAAGTAACTTGCATGTATTTCATTGTTGAATAGCGCTTGTAGTTCAAATCACAACTTGGATTTGCCACTCTGTGTTCTTATGTGAAATTGTCAGTTTTATAACTTGAGCTTCACTGTCTATCGCAATTATTTCCGTCCTTGACACATTGAAATTCATAATTAGCATGTAATTTACATGAAAATTATGTTTGTGTTGGCTTTATCCATTCAGTGATTTGAAAGGTTGGATGTGTTCATGGGCTCACTAAGCAAATGTACATCATTTCAATAAGTTTGGTAGATCAAACATTTATTTGCTATTGTTTTGTTATTATGTATCATTGAAATGCCATTTTTCTAAAACATTTCTGTCAGAAGTATTTTGCATAGATGACCTGTCAGATATATAACTGACTGGTGATATATACATATATATACCTGTATGAGGTAATGTCTATAAAATTTGAATTTGACTATGCCATATATTATATGTTTAAGTAAATGATTGTGTTCATAATTTTAATGATATATGTGACATTTCTCAATAATATATAATTTTTAGTGAAATTTCACATACAATTCATTTGCATTCTATTTTATTTTTACAAACAAAATTGGGGTATATTACCATGTCTGTTTCAGAGTTAGCATATTTTGATAGTTCCTGGTTGTTGCAAGTAAATATGTAAATTCAGCTAATAGTAAAGAAGGAATTGAACATATTTTATTGTCAAGATATTAAAGACAAAAAGATAGTAAAGAAGGAGAAAAAAACAACAACTTTGGAACAATTGGGTATTGAAGCTGATACACAAGGTTTGGTGATTTTACTACATTAGAAAATTTAAAGATATTTCGGAAATCATACATGAACTCTTCATTCAAGGAGATGAAAAAATAATTTGAGAGAAAATGTCAGAAATGTCGCACATGTCATTAAGAACAAATGTACTAAAAATATTTATAAGCATATAATCATAATTACGATTATTATAGCTAAAAGTGATATCGCTAACAGAAAAATCATGAGTGTGTATGTATCAAGTAGTTCATAACCTACAAAGTGCGGATATGCATGTACAAATCTTGAGTGAAAAATGCATATACCAGAATTTGAATCCCATGGAAACAGAGAATTTTTTTTATTTTATGACTTCATTTTTTTTTTTTGATTTTATTTATTTTATGACTCTTTTTTTTTTGCATTTATATGAGAAATATACGTTTATTCAGCATGATTCTGAAATGTACTGGGAAATGATACATATTTACATTTGAGATTCCATGTACTGTGATATTGAAGAGTTTATGTGTTTTATTGGCTCATGTTATATAATATGTATGTTATTGATTAACTGTTTTTCTTCTATCTTTGTCTGCGTATTTATACTTAATTTTTAGGTCATTTGAGTGACTCAGGTGGCTAATTGCTTTCCATTTTCAAGCATCGGTCGTGAACTTCTGAATATTTTCAGCTTCCCTTGAACTGCTGTACCAATTTTAACCAATTTTGGTAAAGAGGAACAAAAACAGAATTTCATATTCAAAGTGTAAAATGATAATATAAAACATCAGCATGTATATTACTTTCTGGCATTGTATTTGTCTCAGTGACCCAGAATTAAAAGAAAAAATGGTGGTTTTAATGTCATTATTTTGTTTCCACTATTTACAAAATTCTGACTGTTGTCATTCCAACTTGGAGAAATTTCTAAAATAATAATTGTTACTCGAATTCTCACCAATGTCCTCCGTTGTCGAGTGGTTGGAACATCACAATCAAAATCACAAGGCCTCTCGCCTCTAGTCGGCACGGGTTCGATTCTCGCTCGCGCCGATATTTGTGAGAAAGTTTGCCAGTTTACTTTCGGAAGGTCGGTGGTCTCTTCCCGCGTACATTGTATCTGGGTTCTCTTCTCCACCAATAAAAACTGGACACCACCAGATAACCGAAAAATTGTCGAGTGTGGCTGAAAACAACAAATATCAATCAACTCACCAATGTCCATCTTTCCCATATCCCCTGTCGAAATGATTTGCACTATCTGCAAGTTTCTTGTAGCGTGGCATGAACGGTCTGTGTGTCTCTATGGGTGTTGTTTGATCATTTTGCAAGTAACAGTAAACGGTTTACAGGGAATGAAACAAAACACTTTGGAGGTGTAGTAAGCACGGGTCTGTAATGGGCATTGACTGTGAAATTTAGGACTCCTGGGTTCAGGTTTATTAATATATGAGCAAATTATCATTTCTACCGAATATTCTGAGAGTAGGAGTTTTGGGCCTTATGGTAATTGACCTAATGATATGTTAGAATATTTGTCAATTAATAATTTTGAAAATTTCATGCATACCAGTCATAATCGGCGCAAGCCACGGCTGAAACGTACGCTCCTCTTTTTCGCCCGTGGCTCTCTGGATGAATTTTTTTTTCAATTTGACAAGAAAATCATATATCCCAACACTCCTGTTTGTTCATTTGTTAACTGTTCATTTGGAAATCGGGTTATGTTTTGTTTAGTTCATGGAAGAAGTAATTTGCTCGCATTCTTTAAACAGTTTAAAATCTCCGACTAATCCCGTGATCAGAAGCTCGGCGATTGGCCGAATCGAGAAAACGAGAAAATTTTCTTGCAGAGAGCCATGGGTGAATAGGGAGAGGAATATACATTTCAGCCGTGGCTTGCGACAATAACCAGTTATGAGCTTCTAAAAATGTGATGTATCGTACTCTGGAAACAATGGGCCTCTTGCTCAATATTTTGTATATTGAAGAATATTAATTATGTGTGTGTTTGTGTCTTGGATATCTACAATTTTTCATGTCTTCCAATATTTAAAATCAACCAGAACCTATGTCTGAAGCATTAAAAGTTTTGAACATTATTACAAGTAGTTTGTTTTTATGAGTTGATTTTCTTTTCCCTCATTAGAAAATAAACGATGTTTGTAATGCAAAGGAAGGGGTTGTTATAAAATGTGAAGGGAAAGTATTAAATATAAATTGAATTAAAGTTGTGATGGTTTAGCTCAAGTAAACATGTTGCCAATACTCGGTTGATAAAGATGGTAAAGGGTATGGTAACGTGACGCTAAGAGGAATGTTGAAATGCAATGATAGAAGGATGCTGTATTGAGATGGAGGGATGTTGAAATGCAATAATAGAAGGATGCTGTATTGAGATGGTGGAGGGATGTTGTAATGCGATGTGATAGAGGGATGCTGGAATGCAATGGTAGAAGATGTATTGCGATATAGAGCATTTTGTAATGCGACATAAGGTACGTTGTTTATGAAGAATTCTGGGGACATCTACATTAAATTCGGGGTATTGTTGTAACCAATTCTTTATAAACTAGTTTTACTACATGTGCCAGTAATACTGGTCTTTACATTCTACTTTGTGTCTGGCCATCTTTTGACCAGAGGATAAAGCAAGGTCATTCGTGACCAAGGTCAAAGGTAGATAAAGTAAAAAGAAAAATCTACTTGCGGAAGGTCGGTGGTCTCTTCCCAGGTACATTGTATCTGGGTTCTCTCCTCCACCAACAAAAACTGGACGCCACCAGATAACTGAAAAATTGTTGAGTGTGGCGGAAAGCAATGAATAATCAATGAAAAAGAAAAATCAGAACGCCGAAATTAACTCAACCGGTTGAGTTAGTTTTGGTGTTCTGATTTTTCTTTATGATACAACTTCTGTGGATATTTACTTATATTTGGATTACACACACACACACACACACACATATATATATATATATATATATATATATATATATGATCGGGCCATAAGTTACTTAGTGGAGAACATTAAATATCGTAATGTTAATAAAAATATCAATAGTTGGCTAATCTTTGATACAATAATCTGGAGAATTATTACCAGACGCCAGAAGGCGGTTGGTTATTAGTCAGGCCGCAGGCTGATTAATTTAAGAGGGTTAAACTTTAAATGCGTTGCGCGTCAAGGAATTGTGAGAGGTAAAGTTTGAATATACTGTCATTTTCGGTGAAACAGGAATCTGTATAATACATAATATCTTTGTTGTAAATCATTAAAGAACTGAAATACTTTTAGAACGCTATATCTTTATGCCTTAATCTTAGTTAGCTTTTAGACAACTGTATACTGAAGTTTTAAACTGGTTCGCGTCTGACCTTATTCTCCACCAGAGTTACCGTTCATTTTCGAGCCTGGTTTAACCTGCACTTATGTTTTATGTAGAAGCATTCTCTCAAGAAACACGTCATTCGTCTGTAATAAGTGCTGTTTAGCAGTTCATTCGTACAAACCTTTACAGACACACACACACACACACACACACACACACACACACACACATATATATATATATATATATATATATATATATATATATATATTAAAAGAAAATCAATAACAATCTGCATGTACAGAGAAACTATCGCACAGTTTGGTTACTGATACTTG